>PVJA010048223.1:0-14293 GCA_004027025.1 Myocastor coypus | reverse complement strand
TGGAGAGGAGAGGAGAGGAGAGGAGAGGAGAGGAAAAGGGCTGAAGGAATCAGCAAGATAGCTTAGCTCAGTGGTGTAAAGCTGCTTACGCAAGCTTGGGCAACTACAGGGAACATGATTTCATCCCTGGAACTATATGCTGTGCCAGCCCTATCCCCAGGGTGGGCTGAACAAGTCTGAAAGAAAGAAAGAAATGGGCTGAGGATATAGCCTAGTGTGAAGGCCCTGTGTTGGATTCCCATTAGACCCCTCCCCCCACACCAATTAGATATTATTTTCTTTTTGGCAATTATTTGCTTAATAAAGGTACAAATGCATTTTTTTCCATATTTGTCTTGGTGTTGATCAGTAAATATTGTAGCTTTGGTATGAAGAAAGAGGAAAGGTATTGGTAAGCATCTCATCCAATAAAATTAATTATAATTCTTTCAAGTTAATTTAGCAGTTGAAGGTCGAAATTATGAATATTCGATGAGATCACATAATTCTCAATGGGCATAGATCTAACATGTATGATGACATGCATATGTAGATACTATGAAATGCAGATGATGAAATCAAGATTATGGTACGGTTTTTACATTGCAGCTGAAGTGGTAAAATATTGTTTCTCAGCAGATTCTTGGAAAAAATCTATATTGAGATCCCGAGAACAATTCGCCTCGACAAAATATGCAAAGATATATCACAGAAAAAGTAAAAGACTCACCATTGAACACTACAATTAGGTCATATGATTTGTATGAAATATAATAGAGGAAGCAGGTATACTAGAGGGACTAAGTATAAAAAAGTGATAACCCTAACATAGCCATATTGATAATTACATGACATGCAAACAAAATCACTTTCAGAATACATAGAAATATATTGTTTACAGGGGCTGAGGAGATAGGGAGATAGCTCTCTGTCACAAATGCCTGCTGGCAAGTGCAAAGTCTTGAGTTTGAACCCCAGTCCCACAAAAGAAAAAAAATATGTATATATATATATATATATATATATATATATATATATATATATATTGTTTACTAGAAGAAATTAATTTCAGCTATGACAAAAGTGAGCTAAAAGTAAAAGAATGGGGTAAAGACTGATTATGTGAACAAAGCAAAAGAAAAGTAAAGTGTTAACATTAACAGAGACAAGTAAAACTTTAGAAAAAGCTTTGCCACAAGTAAGTAGAAATGTATCATAGCAGAAGGGTTCATTCCTTACAAAAACATAACAATCTTAATCATGATGCATCCAGCATACAGCCTCAATGTATGTGACAGGCTGGAACAAAGAAAGAGATAAATCTGTAAGTATAAAAGAAAGCCTTAACATTTGCTACTGAATAGTGAATAAATACCAGACAGAATATCAGAAGGGCATGAAAGAAGCATGCAACATCATAGTCTAAGTAGGTTCTATTGATGTGTGTGTGTGTGTGTGTGTGTGTGTGTGTGTGTGTGTGTTTGAGACAGGGTCTCACTATGCAGTTCAGGCTGGCCTTGAGCTCACTTTTGTAGCCCAGGCTGGTGTAGAACTCGCACCGATCCTCCTGCCTCAGCTTCCTAAGTGCTGGGATTACAGGCTTGTGCCACCATGCCTGGCTCATTAGGTCCTATTGATATCTATAAAAGTTACACTCAATGAAAGGAAAACAAAGGGCTGGTGGGATAGCTCAGCAGTCTAAGCACCTGTCTTCCTGGCAAGCACAAGGACTCAGGTTCCATACACCAGGACTACATGCTGTGCTGGCCCCGAAACTGGGCATGACAGTGCATGCCTGTAATCCAAGTGCTGGAGAGGCTGAGACAGGAGGTTCACTGTGAGTTTGAACTGCATAGCAAGATCCTGTATCAAATAAATGTTTTTTAAGGCAGAATACACCTTCTTCTCAAGTCCCCATGCGGCATTCACTAAGATCATCCATACACAACTCATGAAACAAAACTTCACATTAAGAAATTGAAATCATACAAACTCTACCCTTCCAGCCATAACAAAAACAAACTTTGAGTCACCATGGAAAGATACAAGAAAATACACAAACACTGGAAATCTTAAAACACATGCTGTTAAATACCAGTGGGTCAAAGGCAAGGTCTCAAGGGAAATTAGAAATAGTTTGAACTGAACTGAATTGAAAATGCAGCCTGGCGTGGTGTCACACGCCTGTAATCTCAGCAACTGGGAGGCTGAGGCAGAAGGATTGGTGTGAGTTTGAGACCAGCCTGGGCTAGAAAAGTGAGCTCAAGGCCAGTCTAAACTGCATAGCGAGACCCTGTCTCAAAAAGACTAAATAAATAAATAAATAAATGCAGTATATCACTACTTACTGGAAGCAGCTACCTCAGTACCTGGAGAATTCCTTGGAAAAGAAGGAAAATCTCCACACTACGGGTTTTTAAAATAAGAAACTTGGAAAGGAAGAGAAAATAAATCTGAAGGAAGGGAAGTTAGGAAATGAGACCAGAAATGAAATAAAAAATGGAAAAACAATACATGAAAAAATGTTGAAACCAGATTCTAAGTTGTCCTCCATGAAAGACAATGAAAACTAGTCTAGTGTAAGACTGACAACAAAAAATAAAAACTTGCTGGCTTAAGAAATGAAAGAAGAGATTATCATTACAGATTTCATACATGTTACAATTCTAAGAAATAAGGGTTAGCCAGAGAGCTCAGCAGATGAAAGTGCCTGCTTAGGTAGAGCGCAGGGTAGGGAGTTTGATCCTGGGATCGCCGTGCCGACCCAGGCCCTAGGCACACTGAGACAGCCATAGAGACTGGGGGCCGTAAGCTGCCTGTAATCCTCGCACCTGAGAAGCTGCGCACAGGAGAATCACCCAGAGTCTGATCTGTGAAGTGAGACCCTCTAGACCCTGTACTAAATACATAAAAATGTAAGAAATAATATTCCATACATTCCAAGAAATACTAAACACAGTTCAATGATGTTAATCAATCAGTTCCTCAAAACATCCAATCTGCCAATTCTTAAACACAGTACGTAGATAATATTGATTGTTCTTAACAGTGGAAGGAATTAATTCACAAACACTAAGCCCTCTCCCATGAAGAAATCTCATGCCCAGATGATTTGAACAGTAGGTTCAAAGAATATGTAAAATGAAATATCGATTCCACCCAGTGTTTCTCAGCATATAAAAGACACGTCCCATGAAGCACACATAGAAAGCACACTGAGGCTCAGGAGGGAACTGACCACTAAGATTAAAGGGTCAGTAGGCCATAGCTACTGCTATTATCTCAGTGGTGGGATCCATCCTTACTGGCTTTGAATTGGAGGAGTTTTTCCCCCCACGTGTCCAACTTCAAAATTAAGTTCGCTAGGATTCCTTCTAGTTTTGTCCATTTAATTATAATCAGTGTTACAATGAAACCTTCACTTCTTTAGATGTGTATGTGGGCATATTTATACTTGTTTATCCTAAAATGGTTTTGTACAATAAGTACCTACAACTTATAGACCAGAGGAGGAAATTTTAAAAAGTAAACCAATTGAAATAGGTAGATATCTGGGGCTGGTGAAATGGCTCAGCAGTGTAAAGTGCCTGTTTAGGCAAGCTTAGGCAACCACAGGGACTTTGGTTTGATCCCTGGCACCACGTGTTGCACCAGCCCCACCCCCAGGGCAGGCTGAGCTGGCCATAATATATATTAAAAAAAAAAAAAAAAAGAAGAAGAATAGGCAGATATCTTCCAATGCATCAAATTACATCCCAAAAAAGAAATGCTTAATTTTCTCAACAATCTCACCTGTGTTGGCTATTATCAACTGCATAAATCTTCACTGATCAGAGCACACCTTGTTTCAATTTGTGAATTTTAATTAACAAAGAATTTAGAAACCCTACATACATTAAAATATCTCTATGTTCTTAGATGAATTACCCGTACCCTTTGTCAATAAGGTGGTGATCTCAATTTTTAAGATTTCAATTTATTGCAACTACTAGATCTTTGTTATTATATTTAATTTTGAATTTATACAGCCTATGTAAATTTATCTTTTTTTTTTTTTTTTTTTTTTTTGTGGGACCAGGGTTTGAACTCACGACCTTGCACTTGCGCAGCAGGCACTTGTGCCTTGGAGCTATCTCCCCAGCCCCCCTGTAAATTTATCTTTAATGAAAGTTTTAACTCTTATCCTCTAAAACTTATGATGTCACATTGTTTTAATAGTTTTTCACTTTTTAATTGTTTTTCACTTTTACCCCAATTTGAAGGCCTATATGCAAATCACTCTCTCTGTGTTCGCAGCGTTTCCCAGTCACAATGCACCATGACCTGTTAAATGTACATACTTCTGAGTACATTTTCTAGGTGATTTTGTGCACATTGGCCGTTTGTGTTACATTAGACCCTTCTTGAGGTGAGAACCTGTGCTGCACCCGTCTGCCAGCTAAGGAACACGACATGCTAACAGGGGCTAGAGCTCCACATGGCTGGGATTGACTAACATTCAGCATCACACGAGGATCATTTTGTACCCTTGCATGGAGCATGATAGCTACTATGGCTTAGGCCTATCCCAAAGGCAACAAGCAGAGTAACCCTTCATTTCTTGCTAGGCAGAGCTTGTCTACTTGTCATATGGAGCTGGGATCACACATTTAGGACTTATCAAACAGATCGTTTTCGATAAAGACCACTCAACTTCCTAAGGAAAAGACTAACAAAACGTTAGGGGGTTGTCCTCAAAGTGCAAGGAATAAACAAATGTAAAAATAAGTTCTGTCACCTCTACCAATCCTTCCAAGAGAACATCTAAGTGTTACGGCCGTTATCCATCTCCTGAAGGAGGCACAGGAGTGCTTTCATTGTTCCAAAGTAACAAAAAGTTAAGATAGCAACTGATATGTCAGACACAAGTTAAGACTCAGGACAACAGTTAAAAATATACATTAAATTAAAGTATGATTTTTTTTTGAGGAACCCCATTCATCGTCATTCTTGGTAACATTAAAATCATTCTAATGAAGGGGACACACGCATTAGCTCCAATTCCACTCAAATTTCTTTTGTTAATGATCAGAGCAAAACACTGTGGCCTCATTTCCTGACTGCTTATTGAGGTGAAGGTTGCAATTAAAATCAGTAAAAATGGATGAATTCCCCAATTTAGAGATTCCTTTGCTTAATGGGTTGACATGTCTTTTCACGTCCATAGAGTCATATTTCTTGCATAGTAAAAGAATGCTTGGCTGACATCCCAACTTGTTAAAATATTACACTGAAGAGAAAGTAATTTATGTCCAGACTCTGGAAACTCCTTAGTAATTAATCTAGACACAAAAAAGTGAAAGCCTTCCACCAAATAGAAGAAGAAAAGAGACCAGTCACAGCGCATTTGTGACCAACATTTTGAGCAAGTCCGCCATTTTGTTGCTCCTTTTTCTGAGGAAGATCATTGGAATCTAGTCTCATTTGTGTGAGTATGAGATACACATAGGTAGGCAGATAAATTGGTAGGTAGAGACAGAGATTTTGAGGCAGAGAGAGAGAGAAAGAGAGAGAGAAGGAGGGAGAGAGAGGTAGAGATAAGACATTGGAGTAATCTTAAGAAAAAAGAAGATTCCAGATTGATACAGAATTATAAATCTGGGGGAATGTTACCATTCTTTGTAGGCAAAAGCAGAGCAGCCTTAGATAGATATACTTTTATCTTTATTTAGGTTCAGTCTCACTCTATTTTCATATTTCTGTCTATACAGTTGTTCCGAATGCCTGATTTTTTTTTTTTTTTCACCAGCAAAGCCCTGCTTCCTTTTCCAGCTTTTTCAGAAATCCCATTGTATGAGCACCTACTACATAAATCTCAGTCACTATACAAAACAAAATATTTTTCATGACTCCTTTGGAGGAAGAGAGATTAATCTTGTGTAATTCATAGCACAACAAAAGATGCAGTAAGATCGCTGCAGAGGGGTGGTTCCTAATTCCAATTGGCAGAAATAGTGATACGGAAAAGATTCCTCC
The DNA here is from genome assembly GCA_004027025.1 of Myocastor coypus. Classification (NCBI taxonomy): domain Eukaryota; kingdom Metazoa; phylum Chordata; class Mammalia; order Rodentia; family Myocastoridae; genus Myocastor; species Myocastor coypus. The sequence goes on along the minus strand of PVJA010048223.1, from coordinate 8,299 downwards.
AGGAGACAGGAGAAATATGGCAAAAAAGAAAAAAAAGAAAGAATGAAAGACAGATAAAAACTGCAAAGAGAGGAGAAAACATGGAACAGGTTTTCTTGAGATCATTTCCAAAATTACAAAGAAGAGGACACATCAAGGGCCCTTAAAAAGACCCTTGCATTAGTGTGTACAATGCTGATAACAGAATCCATAAAATTAAAAAAAAACATTCTGATTTTCTGTTCTAAATTTTATACCTCTTAATCTATTTCTATAAATCCCAGAGTCAGAAAAGATGATCTCTGGGATTTAGACAATAAATAAATGTCTAGCAAGTGCTACCTGTCAGAATTTATGCACTACAATGTTCACTTACAATACATTATGTGGCATTCAGTGATGGTCCTCTTGGGAGCATCTGTCCATTTTATTTAATTAATTCAATGATAGCTGAGAATTGTGTCTGTAGGGAAACGAAGGAGTAAACAATGCCATTGACCTTCCCATCGATTTAGTGGCAAAACATCAGCATATTTGCGAGTTGATAGGTTGTATTTTTGGTTGATTCCTCTTTGGTTTCCCAACTCTATCTTTTCTCATATTATATAACATAAATATTATATTATATAATATAAATAGCATATTATATAACATAAAAGTATATTACATATTATATAATTATTTATATATAAAAGTATGTTATATATTTATATAACATAAATAGTATATTATATAACATAAAAGTGCACAATGAAGATTCCAGTAAGTCATGTCAAACTGTGTCCTTAAGCACATCAACAGGCACTTTCAATGCATTCCACCAACTCTACATTCCATATTCCATAGGAAATTTGTTACAGAAATAGTAGGTTTTGGATGACCAATAAATGGGAGAAAAAGAAAAAAAAATGACAGCACTATGGACTGTACAATGTCACATGTGATCTAAGCATCTCAGAAAGCGTGTTACTATCATTAACACGTTACACGCCTTAGCTTGCCTGGGAGGTATGTAACATGCAAGTTCTTGTCATTTTATAAATGAGAAACTGAGGCCTTGGGCCTGAGTGACTCAGTGGCAAAGCCGTGACGCTTCTGTTTTATGTACTGGTCATCTTCCTTCTTTTTCCTCTAGCACAGATACCTAAACAAGTGCATTGAGCGTACTTCCTCCTCTGGCATTAAAGGACAGTTGACTCAACAGGGGGGATCTGCCACCGTGGCAAGTGCACTTTCTTATTCTTTATTCATGTCAGCCAGCCAGAAACCCTTGGTGGCACCATCCTCTCTCAGTTGGAATTGACATGAAGAATCACAGAGATGAAAGATGTAAATATTATTTTGAGTCTCCTCCTGCACACATCCCAGTGAACCGGGTTCAACCCAGATGCATAAGCTGTTGCTAGTTGTGGCATAGCTGACTGCCCGGGCTGTCTTTGCCAGGGTTCTGCCTGCTCAGGCTCACCTGGCTTTTTGTAGGCCTTTAAAATACCAACTTACTTAAGTTGTGTCTAGAACGGCCCGCAGGTTAAAGAGGAAACTCTCGTCACTCACCCACATGGGGTCCCTGAGGTCCGAGTCCTGCATGCGGATGCAGTCCATGCTGATCTCAATCTTGTTAGTTGCACCATTTTCTGATGACTCATCCACAAAGTTCAAATCAATGGGCTGAACGGAGCACAGAGGCCTAACGTAAAGGAAAGCAAAGGCATTAGGCAAGGGAAGGAGCTAATACAGACTTCACAGCGTGTGCTTTGGGCCTCAAAGCTGCGAGGCTTATTACCTGCATAGAGTCAGAAGCTGTAATCCTAGCTCAACTGCTCTGCAGATGGACAAGTTCAAGCAGTGCAACTCTGAATTTCTTTTGGTTAAATAAAAATCGCGAGTGCTGCACTCCTCAAAGAATTGGTGGATGGAATGAAGGGCTGACAAATGGGTCAGAGATGCACTACTTGGCACCACAGTGCCATTCTCTTAGTTTATTCATTTCAGTCCCATATTTAATAAAGGTGCAATAATGTTTCATAGAATGATAAAAATGTTCAGCAAAATTTAGTTTCCTGTGTATACTTCTGTTCTAACTATGGATAGGACTTCGAGCTAAAGAATAGAATTTGAGTATCGAAGAGACATTGAGGAAGCTGCTTCTGATTGTTCAGCCAGTCACTTACAGAAGCACCAAAATTGTATCCCTTTTGAATAACAATGACCTTTTGACATGAGAAAATGAGCAACCAACCACTGCTTTTTGAAAGCTGTGATGACACTGGAGATAGTAAATTTCTTCAGCATTAATCAGTTACTTACTAATTCTAGAAAAGCACTGTCAGCAGCATTTTGCCTACCCACATGTTTCTAGTTTTAATAGTGCGGGCACAACATGTCTTATTTATCGGATACTTACTGTTCCAGAAAATCCCAGATATGCTGGAAAACCTCAGGACTGAGGAATTCACCGGTCTGTGTGCTCTGGGACATGGTTGATCGGTAATAACTTTCTTTCCAAGAGAAATGGGCAGGCGTTTCTACGAAACTTGAAAGAAAAAAAATGAAGCTAAGATTGTACTTCCTGTATTATGATAATGAATATTTAAGTTAAAGGACAGTCCCTGAAGAAACCATCAAGTGAACCCATAAAATCAGGCAAGTGCATACAGTGCATATTATAAATGGTACAGCCCTGATATTTCTCTTTCTCTCTCTCTCTCTCTCTCTCTCTCTCTCTCTCTCTCTCTCTCTCTCTCTCTCTCTCTCTCTCTGTCTTTTTGTGGGACCAGGGTTCAAACTCATGCACTTGCCAGGCAGGCACTTGTGTCACAGAGCTATCTCCACAGTCCTTCAATTCTTTATCAAAATTCATCTTTCTTAATTCACACATGGTTACTTTGTGTTATAATTCCACTACCCAATTTTGAGTTCTGCAGGTTTCAAAGAGAAAATACACATTCGCTCATGAAGTCCTACAGCGAGGCTCACCTACCCTTAACTGTCTCAGTGGATCGATCACTTGTGGATTCTGCCTCCAGCAGGAGAGATAGAGAAACAGAAAACAAAAATGAGCTCAGAGAACTTCAGTTTCATTCTGAGTTTTGGCGTCCATCTCCTAAGTACAATCTTGGTATCACACTCAAGAACAATCAACTGAATACTCTGGATCTAAGTTTTTAATCATTATGTAGTTTACACAATATGGGTAGTTCTTACATAGAGCATTCTGCTAGAATAAGGGATAAACATGAATACCTTGCAAGTTAGAAGCATTTCTGTTTGCTTCATTTTGTTACTGAGTCCTCAAATTTACACACACACACACACACACACACACAAACACATATATATGTTTATGATTTCTCAATTGATATATTCTCCAAATTTAAGTATGATTTGTGCAGTTACTGTGACGATCAGTTGATCAATTTTACCCCAGAATGAAAATAACTAGGATCTTTATCATTGCCATTCATGTCATAAAGAAATAAATGATATGCTAGGATAATCAATCTTTCTAAGTTTTCAAGTATATGTTTTTATGTGGTTGTATAATGGAAGATAATATCATTGGATTTGTGAATGATGCTACCTAGGTACCTGCAACAGCGCTTATATTTGCTGAAACTAGTCATATAAAGAACATGTATTATTTCCTGGAAGCATAAAGGACATTGGAAATAAAAGGTAAGATTGGCTCATCTCTTCAGGAGGTTACGGCACAGGAATAAGACAGAAAACCAAAACAAGAGTAAATATGGTAACAGAGCAGAAAATGCTATAAAAACACAAAAAGGAAATATGCGATTTCATTGTAGGACAAAGAAAAGACACAAATTATGATGAGCCCTTAGCCAGGGGAGGTAAGAGCTACTGGTATAGAGTGGATAGTCAACATTACTAGTATAATCAAGGTATTAGAATGAAAAATAGCTTGGTGAAAGTCAGAAAATTACAAGCAACTTTGTGGTAGTATAGCCCTCAAATTTTAGACAGAAAATGTTGTAAAATGCTATAAGAGAAAAGTACATGCTTCATTTAAAGTGTTTTAAGATGAATATTGTATTTGGAAAAAATGGTAGATTCATATATAATGTTAATGTGTAATACAGGTCTTTCTGAGATATTTTTACCCAGATTTTTTTTCAATGGCACTACCTTGTAAAACTATCATAAATACACAACCAGAATACATATACACATCCATAGGATCTTGCAATCTTATTCAGAAGTTTTCAGCCAGTTGTAAACACATATACTTCATGGTATATGCTTTTAAATCTTACGTATTTATCACTTCTGTAGGATAATACATTTATTATCATGGTACTAGGGAATTTGAAATATGAAATGGAAACAAAATATTTTTTATTAATCTTTAAGCAATATGGAAGAAGGGTTACAATATGTCAGTTTATATATGAAGCAGTTTTTAGTGAGTTTTTGCACTAGTATAATAAGAAAACAAAGAATTTGAAGAACTGGAAAAAAACGGGGACCAGTTCATGAAAATGGACAGTATTAATGAAAAAGATAAATCAAATATTGGTTGTGTGATTACTTAAGGGGGAAGGAGAACTCAGGCTCATTTTTGGCTTGCTTGAACTGACCGTTTGAGATTCCGTAGACGACAGGAGCTACAGTGAACAACTCTGACTGAGAGGACATTTGTGAATTCCATCTCAGCATGTTGAGTTTGAAGTGTCTATGAATGACTTCACGACGGGTTCTCTGCGTGGAACTCACCAACTATGAGAACTTTAGAGGATCTGACAAGGAAGCAAGGATTTTCTAAATGATCAGCAGCATGATATAGATAAGGGATTCGGCCCAAGATCAGACATCAGAAATTGGTTTCGCATGAGTAGGTCACCAGCAACTTGACACTCTCACTAGCTTTACATTCAAATGTCAGTGATCTCAGGATTAAAGAAGGAAGTAGAAAGGCAATATTCTTTGGTTACAGTTCGATGAGAGGAATCTGAACTATCCCTGAAGAGAAAAAGTGGATAGGAAGGACTGAAAATAAGAGAGAAAAACTCAAGACATGTGAAGGAAAAGGAATGGTGTGCACAAAAATCTGGGTAGAGGCATTGAGGGCATGAGGGGAGAGGGCAGACGCATGGGCCCCCACGGCGCACCGAGGCTGGTCCAGGAGAATGGAGGAGGGTGGAGGTCTCTCTAGGGTTTTACAGCTGTTAGCTGCGACATTAAATCCAAGCAGGCCCCAAAAGTCAGAAGCGAGGGTGTCGGGGGTGAAGGGTCGGAGCACTGGCAGGGCAGAGGGAAGGTGGATATGTGAGCCAAAGTAGAAATAGGTGATGGTTAGGAGCGATGCTAGTTTCCTCTTTTCTGCCTTAGGGAGAGTGATAACTGTGTGTGTGTGTGTGTGTGTGTGTGTGTGTGTGTGTGTGTGTCTGTCTGTCTGTCTGTCTGTCTGTCTGTCTGTCTGTCTATCTGTCCATCTGACTGTCTCATGCTTTCTCCCACCTCCCCCAGGATTGAAGAAAGGCTGTTTCCTCAGAACTTTGTTTTTTAATTTACTTACTATTCATTTGATTTGGAGAGAGAATCTCATTAAGTTGACCATCAAAGACTAGAACACGTCATCCTTCTGCCTGAGCCTCCCAGGAGAACATCAGACTATCAAGTTCGATGTATCCTCCTGGGGCGATCTAATCTTGCTCCCTCCTTCTGTAGAGAGACTGAACCCTCACTATCAAGAACTTGCCCTACATCCATTGCTCTGAGGTAGTGCTGGCTAAGGAAACTAGCGTTGTATAATTTCCAAGTCAGCTGTTGCGTGCAATCATTATTATGAAACTTAATGCTGCCTTGCATTAAAATACAAAGACAATAAACAACACACATCCCTTCCTAATTGGCTCTCATGCTCCTGAAAGCCACTTCAAAAAAGCATATAGTTAATTTAAATATTAAGATCCCTTGGGAATTCAATGTGGCTGCTTTGTAATAATATACTTCAGTTACAGGTTTTGCTTCAATAACATTAGTATTGTGGGGAACGCTGTGTGGAGGATGAAATGATAAATACGAGATGTGCTTTGTGAAGCTGTTCATGGTCGACTGGTAAAAGTGGGGTCCTTTTAATGTTCAATTTTTACTCCGCCATGATAAGCTTCTGTCCTGACTTGTCACCTCTTGCAGGATTATGCTTTTCTCAAGGGTCAAAAGTGAACATTAGTCAACTGATTTATTTGTGTTCTTGCCTGGTTGGAAGGAATCGCCACTAATCATGGCAGGATTCATTTGGGGGCTGCTTTGTGAGCTTATCCAGGATGACCCCTACCCAGGCTTGGAAAGGGAAAGGAATTTGTTTGGGGTCACTCAGCTGGGAAATGATAAAGGTAGCAAGTTAAATTTAAGAGCACATTCCTTCAGCATCACACAATATTGAATTACATATATGTCTTTTAATCTTCATTCAGGATAAATATTAGGAAATATGAAGTCTTCATTGTTAGGATTACTTTTACTACTAAAAAGTATTGGGTAATCCTGTCCCATGACAGTCGTAATCACTTTCTCACAAGATGAGCAGGCAATGGCAAAAGGAAACATAATGATAAGCGGACGCTATTTACAGAATGTCTGACACATTTGCAGGTCCTGAATGGCTCTCACAGGGCTTGACTCAAATGTTGTGTAAGAAAGACAGCTGAACTTCTGTTTCTCAAGGGAAACTGACCTCTCAAATATGCTGGAAGTATCTTCACCTCTGAGATAAAAACGGTTTAAAATTCACTCTCTTTTGCCCATCCACTCTCCCTCTACCCACCCATCCGCCCATCCACTCACCCATCCAATCATCCATCCATTTATCCACCTACCCATCCGTTTGTCCACCTACTCGTCCATCCATCCACCCATCCATCCATCCACCCGTCCATCCATGCACCCATCCATTTATCCATCTGTACATCCATCTACCCATCCATCTGTCCATCCATCCATCCATCACCCAGCCATGCATCCTTCCATTCATCTGTACATCCACCTACCTATCCATTGATCCATCCATCCATCTGCCCGTGCATCTATGCACCCATTCATCCATGCATCCATGCATGCATCCATCCATCCACCCCCATCCATCCTTCCGTCCACCATGCATGCATCCAGCCATCCAGCCATCCATCCATGAGCTCTATCAACCATAGTACTAGTGAGTCGATCCATAGCAGCTTTTCTTGATTTACTATAAAATGTGTTACCTATTTAGACTCTGGAACATTTAAGTCTATGCAATCTCATTTCCATTTTAATTTTAGAAATCATTTCCATCCATTTAGTTCACTCTGTTGTGATATTCGCTTTTATTTTTAAACATCATACTTTTTTTGGGGGGGGGGGTACCAGGGATCAAACTCAGGGTCCTGCACTTACCAGGCAGGTGCTTAAGGCACTGAGATATCTCTTCAGTCTCATCATACTTACTTTTTTTTTTTTTTTATCATCATACTTACTTTAAAGATGCCAAAGGACACCTGAATGTCTTTCAAGGCATGGCTTCATTACTGTAGCCAGCAGTCCCTAAGGGCCCTGGAGGACTACATATATCCATGCTTAAGTTAAATCTCCCTCTGAAAGTTCCCTCACCAACCCTGAATCAGGCCCATTGGTACCTTTCCTTCCTTACATGGACGTTTTTGTTCCCAACTCTACCCTGGCAGAGAATTCTCCTCTTATTTTCTCTCCATCCATCTCAATTCTCTTGCACTGGCTAGCTTCACTCTTAGAAAACACAACTTAAAAGGACAAAATGTATCTAGAGCTTATCTAATGCCCTGATATTTCCATTTATCATAATCTAAACAGAATATACCATAAACATGGACATCCTTTTGTGTATCACCAAGCTGATAAATTATTAAGGAAGTCTCTTTGGTACTAATGTCCCCTCTATCATTCTTAGAAGCCTTTTATTTTCCCACCAAAATGTTTTCTAAGATACGTGTGTTCTCAGCTCGCTCGTGCAAGACTCTCTCCTGCGTAGTCCAGTCCCAAGCCTCTATAGGCCTCTGCACCCCTCCCACCAGCACAGCAATGACTCCCTCTGACAGGAATGTTCTTTAACTTTCTAGAGTATCGAGCCCTCTAAGCCTTCTATTTTGGGTCCGACTCTGGCCCACCCAGTCCTATCTTGAAGATAATGATTGTTTCTCCATCTGTAACGTCCTTCTCTCATACTCCACAGCCACTAAAACTTTGTTCTGGCTTAGTTTGCCCATATTTGCTTCTAATTTACATACTTATATATGAATGATGATCAGCTTTGGACCAACGGCCTTTTCTTTTTATTTCATTTCAT
>PVJA010048222.1:0-14323 GCA_004027025.1 Myocastor coypus | reverse complement strand
GGGTCATGCCCACACACTGTGCTCTGTAAAACTATTGTGAGGACAATATGCAATGTGTCAACTTTTAAAATAAGAAAGGGGAAAAGAAAAAAAAAAGTAATGTTGATTGCATGTGTGAATGTTTAATTGTTTGATCAATCTTATATACCTATATGTATTAATCTAAACTGATCTGATGATGAAAATATGTAATATAACCATTGTTAAACTTATACAATAAAAATATTAAATAAAAAACCCTCAGGTGAGCCTCTCGCACCCAGAATCACACTACTTTAATTCAGCTGTGTGTAGCAAGTAGCCCACCAGTTAGCTATCCATCACACCCTGCCTTGGCAATTTAGCAGTATAAGGAGAACAACTATAACTACCAAAACTCTGAACATGGATATTAATGCAAATGTGATGAGCTCAGTCAGTCTCCAGGATTACTGAAAGCAAAAATTAATGTTAAATTTTACTTCAAATATTACTCACTGGTATAAACTCTTCTGTCTAATTTCTTTTAGCTATTGGGTATATAGAATCGATAAGAACAATAGAAAATAAATTAATATGCATCATTCACTTATTGCGTTAGAAAGGCATACTGAGAAGTACATTGTACATTTATATTACCTGGTAATTTTCTTTCTTTTAGTGTAAGGCGACACGTCCAAAGATACACAATCAATGCACCAGAGATTTTATAGTATATTTTTATATGGTTAATATATAACTAATATTTCATATTTGGAATATTTATACATGTAATGACACATAAATAATACATATTTATTCTATATTCATATTGCATTATTAAACATTATATAACATGTGTGCACTCTAGAAGCATGGAAAAGTACATTTCTGGTGCTCGTGTGCGCAGCTTCTACAGTTTTCCTATGGTAACCTCAGAAAACTGATGGACAAGTGTTTTTCATGGTGGCCCATTGATATATGGAGTCAGATAATTCATTTTTAGCAGAGCTGTCATGTTCTTTATAGAATGTTTACCAGAGTTCCTAGTCTGTGTATATACGATGCCAGCAGCCATTCCTCATTTATGACAAAAACTATTTCTAGGTTTGCAGAAGTAACTTGACTAGTCCTTAACTGGCATATTTTGGCTCCTGAGGAGTCCCACAATGCAAACTACAGATAGATAAGGTAGAGAAATTACTAGGCATAGATAATATAGATACAGATTATATAAATGTCCATATAGAGACAGAGATAGAGACAGAGACAGGAAAAGAAACAGAAATGGCAAAACTATGACTAAATGTTTTTGACATAAAACTTTCCCCAGTTAAAAACCACTGACTTACACTAAAAGAGCATATGGGATCTTGGGGACTCTTGGCAATTTTCACCATTGAAGATCCTATTAGAACCAGCCTTAAACTAGGAACCCACTCCTATCTCTGCCCCCATTGTTTCCCAGGGAACCCCCTGTCAGCAGGAGGTGGGTGCAGAAGCCAGGAACGGAAGCCCTGGAGAACAGGCCTGAGGAGCCCTGAGGAGCGCCTGCTTTGCTCCATGTGTTCCGTGACGCACTGCTGAGGCCTCTCGAGTAAAGGGTGGCCCTTAGTTTAGAACTCAGCCAGTGACAGAGCGCATGAGGGCCATCACCTCCCACAGATCCTTGCAGTGAGCTGCCTTTGCTTTTTAGATGTCCACACATTAGAAAGGGTGTGGGAAAGTTTCCAAATGTCAGGTATCCATGAAGAGGGACCAAACGCAAGAATGGTGAATAGAACTAGGAACAGAGTGCCTGTTTTTTCAATTAGTCAGTTGAGTATCAGATTTTCCTCACTTATTTTCTATGTCTTCAACTAGATTGGACCCTTCACTATGCAAATCTTTCATGTCTATGTATTCATATCCTTAGTACATCATAAAATTTTACAAACTTACAGAAATATTCTGACTGATTAAAAAGTCAAGGATTATCTCAACAAAATACCACATGAAGACATAAGAAATCTATGAGAGTAAAATGACTAAAAGATGAAAAATTATCTGTGGTACAAATAGGATATTGGTGTGAGGCCCTATACAAAAGAAAAAAAGAAAGAAGAAAGAAAGAAAGAAAGGAGAAGATAAGATAAGAAAAGAAAAGAAAAGAAAAGAAAAGAAAAGGGAAAATAGGATATTGGTGATTAAGTAGCTGATCCAATAGTACAAGGGCTTTATAGGAGATAGAGAAATACATTTGAAGACTCCCACATTGTGTGGTTCATACTAATCTGTTCAGTGTTTCTACAGCCATTCCTGCCCAGCTGTGGCCCTGGGAGATCAGAGCTATAAGCAGCTTGATGAGGCAGAAATAAACAGAGCTTCCTCGTGCCTGAGTCCAGCACCGTCAACTTGGCTACATTTTCTGGCATTTCAGTGCTAATTTGTTAGAAAAAAGTCTAGTATTCAGATGACTGCAGTAATTTTAATTATATTTGGCCAACAGCACATAGCAGCACAGCAAATGCACGTAAGCATTTCTTAAATTCCCCAATAAGTGTTTTCTGAAAACTGCATTCCAAAACGAAATAAACATATAAATTAAAAATAAAACTGTGATTACTCAAGATTTCAGAAAAGTACTTCATACAAGCCACAAAAGCAAAATACACAAAACATGTTGGCAATAATGTAAAACAAGGCCAAACTAATGTAGTTGTCAAATGTGGGCGATGAAGCAATATCACCAACAGAAATATTTTGGCAATGTCTGTCAGTCATAGATCAAATTTGTAGGCCTCGACCTATTTCGTACCAAAATAAAACCATTTTTTATTTCATTCATATTGTGCTACCTAAATATTAATCGGGAATCTTGAAAATATAAATCTGCATTTTAGAGTAAGTTTCTCGGTCTTAGTAATTTGAGAACATCGTTATATCAAGGTTCAGCCAGAATAAGAAGTCCATATGTCTCCCTCTCAGTCTCTAATAGAAACCCAGTGAAGACAGCGTCTCATTTGTTTGTCTCAACGTGGAAACAGCTTAATCAGAGACAAACAATTCAAAAGGTGAGAATACTCTACATTCCTAAGATTTTCAAAATACATGAAAATCACTAGAGCAGAGCATCGGTTTTTGAATTCCGTTCATACTGAGGCTTGCTACCTCAAAAACGTGAAGGAAGACCTGCTGATAACTTATTTTTTTAAAGAATTTTTTATTTTATTTATTTATGTTTTTTCTTGTTTCATAACCTTTATTTGCTTATTCACTCATTTTTATGGCTGGCTCAGCCCGCGCCCTGACGTCAGGGCTGGCGCAGCATGTGGTGCCGGGAATCGAACCGCGGTCCCTGAAGCCGCCCAAGCTTTCCCAAGCAGGCTCTTTAGACCACTGAGCCATCCCGCTGGGCCCCTGCTAACTTATTAAAAATTAAAAAAAAAAAAACATATGAAGAAAAGAATTAATAGTAAAAGTTAATAAATGAACCTAGTTATCTGGTGATGTTTTCTTACCTAGAAGTCCCCCTTGAGAGAAAGCTTCAGATTGTGAAAAATATAGTCTTACTTGAAAGACAAAAGGCTAAAGGAAGAGATGGTTTCACCACTTATCAAGGGGAATTAGCTTTCTAAAATTTTCATCTTATTTTGTATTGCTGAGTATTCAATCTAGGGCCTTACACCTACTATTAAAGCTCTCTACCACTAAGTTATATCCACTGAATTGAAAATTGTCTTTATCCATCTTGTAAAATGCTCTTGCTTTAAATTTATTTCAGTATATATCTTTGCGATAGACAAAATTTATGGAGAACGCCAAGCATGAACACTAGAGCACCATACTTGTTTTTTTTTTTTTTTCCATTTCAATGTGATTGACTTCAGAAGGCATTTTATAGATTTCTTTCGTCACTATATTTAAATGACAAATAATGTTTGCACATATTTATGAGGCAGATGTGATACTTGGATTTATGTTTGTATGTATACTGTGCAGTGATTGGCTTAGTGCAATTACCATATTCATCACCTTAAACTTGAACATTTTTTATGGAGAGTATATTCACATTCTTCTCTTCTGAGATGTGTGATTTATTGCATTAATTATTACATTTTTCCTCTGAAGAGTAAGGACCCTGAGTGTCGCTAATTTGAGACTACAATATACTAATTTTACTGAATTAGGTTCGTGATGCTTACCAAATTATTTAGTTAAATGACAAGAAGCAACTGATTATTCATATTTATCTGAGTAAATGTGAATATATTATTAAATCTATACTTTAGTAACTTTTTTGTTTTGGGTACAGTGGACTTCTTAACTCAAAACTACATCATACGTTCCCTTCCTGTCTACTCATTATACTTTTAGTCATCAACATTAATAAGAAAAAACTTTTTAAAATGAACATTTTTAAACATGGAAAGATATTTCATCTGCAAGGAAGACTAACGCGTCAATTTCCTAGTCTTACAACAATCGCGATAGGCCAGAAGGGCTGTGAAAAAGGATGAGTGTGGAGCGATTGCCATAGCTAAGGAGCACACATCTGTCTTCACGATCACGCTTGGAGAAAGCATCAGCAAGTTTTCTCCCACCTTGACTCTTGTATTTACATCCTAGAGGATGGTAATTTTAATCAAAATCAGTTTAGTCAAATTGCAATTAGTGCAAGAAAAGCCTGATAATCAACTTGTAATGTAGAAGTACTTATTTTCATTGTTTTGTTTTTTAGGTTTTGGAGAAATTTGTTTTATGTTCAATTTTATTTTTATTAAATCTTAATTTTTTATTGATTTCCCATCCACTCCCTCTCAGTGATTTAGTTTTCTCATTTTGAAAGGATCTACCCCTTTATTGCCTATTACTTATCTTCTAGATTGTCCTTTCTATTTTGGGGTTTTCGTACAAGAAAAACTATCTAATGCCTAACTTGCCTGTCTGACTTTTTTTACTTAACTTTATGATCTCAAGGTAAATTCATTTTCCTACAAATGTTTACCTTTTTATGACAGAGTAGTACTTTTTAATGTATAAATATCACACCTCATCCATTCAACTTTTCATCAATGTATAGGTCATCTCCAAGATTTAGTTCTTCTTAATGTTATTACTCTCAACAGGTTGGCATGTAACCCTGTAATATGAAATATTTAACACTTTGGGGATGGTTCCTGGAAGGGGAATAGCTCACTGTCCACTAAACTGAAATAACAGTGAATGAGACATCTAAATAGAAACAATTGGTTGGAAGATAAAAATAGGTAAAGCTCTTGAAGACTTACACATACACAAGGATTCTCTAAACAGAAACCCAATAGCACAAAATAATAGCCTCAGGATTTTAAAGGTTTGGGTCCACAGTTGGGTGGCCCGGGTGCATTAGGGTCTTACTCCAAGCAGCGCAAGGCAGAGACAAGCTGTGACGTGCTGCTTCTAGATGTCTGCCAAAGCTTCATGTGTCATAGGGTTTTGAAAAGGTGGCTCAATCTCAAGTGTGTGACTGATTTTCTGTGCCATGCTGATGCTAAGCATGCTGGGATTAGGGCTGAGTGACTGCTGGGTTCATCTACCAGTTAAACGGGCACCACCCTAATCCCAGTAGACTGGATACAACACGAGGGAAAGAAAGAGACCCGTCTAACCCTCTTGATGTTTTCTTTTCTTCATCTGCCATGAGCCACCTTGCCTTGGGGCCAGCCGATGATTCCTGAAAGCTGAGCTAAGGAAATCTTTCCCCTTTAGCATCAGTGTCAGGTATTTTGTCTCAGCAAAGAAAGTAGTAAAGAAGACCAAACACCAATCACTTCAGAGAGTGAACAAGAGAGGGGGGAAAAAAGATAAAAGGCATAAGGAGGCTGCTGCCCCATAATTCCTCTCAAGACAATGAACAGTGACCCAAAGTCGTCCTGCCATGCCCATCCCTTGGAAGATTCTGCTCCCCAGAAGCACCACGTTGAGGACTCCAACTCTGGGCCTGTGGAGGAAGCTTAATAACCAAACTGTTGTGAAATGATTCACAGAACTGAGCACTGAGCTAGGGTTCAATGACATTGTCCTCTTGCTACCTTCCAAAAATTACGTTAATAAGCTGCGCAGTACCATTTTGCATAGCCTAGCAGCCGAGCAGCTGAATGTGCACACCCTTCTAGCATGCCACGTTGTAAAGACTCTGGTACTCTCCAATTCTTTTCTTTGTTTACACAGATCACTGTGTAAATCACAGCATGAAGTTACACTTCCGGTTCTGTGGAACCCAAATCTTTTTAGCTACACATTATTTGAAGAAGTAGTACATTTCCGAATACATGACATTTCCAGCTCTTCCCAGCCTTTTAAGGCAGAGTCACTCGTTACCTCTGACAACAGAATTAATTCTCTACTGAAATTACTTCCAAATGTTAGCAGTTACTGGTTGCCTGAAACAGCTTCAACTGGGCTTTCAATGGTATCACTAGTTAGCTTATATTGTAAGCAGCCCAATTTCCTAATTATAGCCCCTTCACACTAACAGAGATGCTTTAAAGATCAGGTGTGGAAAATAAAACAAGCAACATCAGTTTCACAAGGATGAAACATATCATTAACTTTATTGTGAGTCAGTCAAATTTGGGCATAATCTTAGTGCATTATACAAATTTTGTTAGCTGTTTGTTAAATAAAGGAAGATCATGAGTTGAAGTAATCTCTCATTTATCAATTTAGCATACGATTGAACCAGACTTCATGGAATAGCTCTACATAACACTTTTGGTACTATTAGTATACTATGGACACTGTATTCTTAGAACTCTAGAGCTAACCTTCTGTGTTTAGCTGTGTACTGCAAAGCAAAGCGTTCTAACTTACCCGTTCAGCAGGCAGAAATTAGAAAATAGACACTCTTTTGCACAAAATTTAAATTTGAGAACTGGCTTTAGAATCAGGCTAATCTGTCCAGTGATATATCATTGTTTATGTATAACTACTTGGATTATACATTGAATATATATTGCTTTTGTTTCACATGCTTACTTTTCAATGACCAAAATTAGTTATAATGATGAGTGTAACATCTGATAGCATAATTTTCATGAATAATAATTGATACATTTTGTAATACTGCTCATGTGAGAGTACAATAAAATCTCTGGTCTTCTCAAGATTAAAGAAATGTAACAGCCATAAATCTATAGATCTGTCGATCTGATTTTACTAGAATAGTAAATCACCTACTTAGTACATCATTTAATCTATTGAGAAGATGCAAAGGATGTTCCGTCCCATGAGCAAGTTTAGTCCTCCACTCTGAGATCACATGTCAACGGAGTTACTAATTCTGCAGAGCCCTTCACAGGGTAATTTAATTTAAGGAATGTAGGAATGTGTCATCTAGCACGTCCATTTCTGATGAAGTCACAGGGATCCATAGGGCGAATTATGGTGTGTGCTCTCATATACTTTTAATTGAGGAGAAAACATGAAACTTCCATGAGGAGTGCATGTATCAGTCTTGTAACTGTAATCTGTTACAGGTTTGCTATCATTATTGAGGGCAGCATTATAGAAACCAGACGCTCTGCTGAAAATTATAATTTATGATTTTTTAGTAGGGTTTCCTCTGGTGCCGTTTGATGAAATAATACAAGTCCTCTTGTAAAGCTATCCATTGACATGTATAGCTTCTCCTTGAATATTTTTTTTCTAAAATTGTACTGTGTGCATAAAATTACTATTTTAATGCATAATTTACATTTTATGCATTGTGTTGAGTATATGTGAGTACATGTATATAACTTGCAGATTTCTTAATTGATTCAAGTATTAAATAATATAGTAATTACAAATTGTCATATCTTACACAGGGAGGGATTATGATTTAGTCCACATGTTTTACAATTCTAAGTTCTAAGTTACTAAAGTTAATAAATCTGATAAAAGTTGGATATTGCTTCTGATGTTTTCTGATACTTCCTTGTAATACATTCACATGGGACGACATCCTACTGAAAGATCCATTGCTTTTCTCCAATTCTGCTCCCAGAAATAGAAGTCTCCATAACGTTGCAGTGGATTCAGATAAGATATGTCCGCCAAGAGAAAGGTCAATATGACCCAGTGAGCAGGATTTCTCCTGGGCAGCCAGAGGTAGAGAATGGCTGTTGACAGTTATGGCGGGGAAGGGAGTATCAAGGAAGTCACTGAAACAGTAAGCCTGCCTTGTTTTTCCTTCCAATGAAGTCAAGAGAATAGCAACATTTTGGTGGCACTGATAAAATATTATTAGTGGGGAAAATGGGAAAGACAGAACCACAGAAGCATAAGGAGCTTGCTATGGTAAATGTATGCATGCAGTGATGTGTATATAGCTGGTCAGATTTTCTGTGTGAAATAAATATTAAATAGTTTAGTGTTTGTTCATTTTCAGCAGCTTTATTGATCTATCGTTCATATATACCAATGGCATATTATTAAAATATATAATTTTGTAAGATTTCCTACATGCACATACCTCTAAAGCCCTAAAGATTATCCATATTAGGAAGCATGTCTCAAATTTCCTTTGTAATCCCACCTTTTCCCCCTATGTAACTCATGATGCCTTGGTGAGAACATGGATTTATATTTTCACTAAATATCATTTGGAATTTCAGGTAACACTGGGATTTGTAACACACACTTTTTGCCTATCATCTTCTCAGCACTACTGCTTTGACACGCATTGTTCTCCCTGGCATAGCCACAGCGCACTCCTTGTACTCGTGAATTTGTGTGCGCAGTGAAGGGGAAGTGCTCCATGCCCAGTGGATGCTGAGTTCCCTTTTCATCTTGCATCATCACAGATAAAGATGCTGTATCTGTGTGCACACCCTACTGCAGATGAAGCATTTACTTCAGTAAATGCCAATGCAATAACTCGATTTCGCTTTTCTTTTGTGATTGTGTATTCAAGAAACTACAAGACTGATTTACAAAAGGATGCTACCATTTTGCACACACACCTGTATTTGACACATAAGGCTTTATGACGATAAGCTGCCTGAATCTGTATGGAGCTATATTCCAGTAAAGTTTTAATTTATATTTAATAAAAACTTAGAAATCCTTAACTTCCTGCACTTGTATTATGTCTATATTATTTCATTAAGGGCTTATTAATTGTTTTTCAAAGTTGTCAAAGACTTGTTTTCTTGTTGTTGAGCATGAAAATAATTTGCATACCAAATACATGAGTCCTCTTTAAAATAATAAAAGAAGAAAATATGTAAGTCTCATCAGATACGTGGTTTCGGAGCATTCTTCCCATTCTCTAGCTTGTCTTCAGTGTTTGAATTTTAAAACTGCCTTCAATTTTGAACAACTTTCACATACAGAGAACAATAGTAGAAGCAGCTTCAATAGTTCTCATAAATGTCACAGGAGCGTCCTATTACTACTAATGTGCATTAAGTTTATTTTTCAGTAAACAAGACACTGGCCATATGCTAATTAAGGCTCCTGTTAAATGTATTCTTCCTTCTGTGATGCACGTTTCTGTTCTATTCAAGTATAAAACGCATTGACATGCTATTTTTCAAACATGCTATAGAATGCCTTGTGTTGACATTTCCCAATGCTCATTTATTGGGCTAGGGAGAAAGCTTGGCAGTCTAAATGCCTGCCTGGCACACAAGGACTTGAGTTCAATATCTGGTATGGCATGCCATGCCAACCATGGAACCCAAGAACACTGTGCAGGCCACCAAAAGCTGGTGGGGTGGTGCACTTCTGTGATCCCAGTGGTGGGGAGGCTGAGACAGGAGGATGATTAGGACTCTGAGGAGACCCTGTTCCAAATAGATGGAGGGAGAGACAGATATTCGTTTGTTTTTGCTTGTTTACATTAATCTGTATTTTAGTTTCTTCCGATGAAGGCCCTAGAAGTGAAATGTTCATCTCATCATATCACGCATACATGTTGCTGCCATGGTTTGTCACCATAAATATTGTCCTTTGTACATAAGAGATGATACTGCTGGTTTACCTCCATCCATTGTCTTCTACTTACTGTAGAAATGTCATTTCTGCAAAGGACCTCACCCATCGTAGTGGAAATGACATTTGAAGCCAAGATAGGGGAATATGCAACTCAGTAGGGTGTTACTGTCTTTAGACTCTGTCAGATCAGAGAAACACATTGGTGTTTAATAACCCGTGAAGCTTCGGATGCTGGAATATTTCTGCGTACATTTTCACCGTTAAACTAAAAGTAAGATGATAGTAGTGTTTCTAAGTAAAATATACTATCACATATGTCATTACAACTTTCTCCCCTAATTTCTGTTTAAACTCTTGCTCTATTTATAATACACTGGCTCCCAACTGGTATCATTCACTTAGGGAACTTGAATTTTAGTAGAAACATATAGCAGTATGAAAACTGTCTATACAGTGACTAACTTTATCAACAAGAGTGGTGTATATGTGGAGCTTCTTTTAATTTCAATCTTACAACTTTTCCTTGCTTTCATAAGTTAAATTAGTACATGTTTGACCATCTTTTCTGGTGGATATTTCATGTGCTCTTACTAAATTTAGATTCTCCTGTGGCTGTAGGCTTTCATTTCTGAAAACTTCTGAACTTCCAAATTTGTATTAAATGTCATTTTTCATGTTTTTATTCCTTCATATATTTCTATTCTTTCATCTAAGATTATTTTTCTCTTCTCTGAAATACCTCCCATTGAAATTGCATCTAATAGGAAGTGCCTGCTGATAAATTATTTCAAGTTTTGTAAACAAAACCTATTAGCTATTTGTCAAATTCAGAGATACTTTCACTTAGGTTAAGTTCCTATCAATCTTTTTCTTTTTTTCTCAGGCTTTTGCTATCATCTTCTCTTATTACTTTGTACATATTTTCTCTAGCTCATTTAAATAAAAATTTTGCTTTAATACCTGATTTACACATTACTCTATAATATGCTCAGAGGTAACTTTTTCCGTGTATTTTTCAGAATGATATTTATATTTCTTGACATATAGATTTACAGCTTGCGTAAAGTGTAAAGCTCTTTCACCCATTATTTTTTTCAAAAATATATTTGACTTCTCCACCAATGCCTTTGTCATTCAAATGTTATGCCTTTTATACTATATTGTACCATTATTTTTATACTATATTGTACTGCATTGTACTATTATGGTGTTTTGATCCAAGTCATTGTTTTTCTCAGGCATTTCTATTGTAAATTTGATAGTTTCTCTTGCTGTGTCTTCATGTTGACTAGCTTACCTCTGAGAACATCTAATATGTTTCAAGTTACTCTCAGCTATAGTTCATCTTAAATTTTATCATATTTTATTGAGCTTTAATTTTGGACTGCCTTTTCAAGCACTGAATCCTTTAGCAATATGGCGATTATTTCCTCTAGTTTCATGGACGTGGACTAGAGTTATGGAACATTTTAAAATTCAACTCCTTAGCAGTTCTGCCTCCTGGGTAATATCTGTGGTAGGTTTTGTTGTTGTCCTCTAGTCAATTTGACTTTGGTTTTTCTGTCAGTGTTTTGTTTTGTTTTGTTTTTAATCTCCAGCCATTATTATTTTACTCTACTTGGGAGGCAGAATTTTGTTATTTATTTATCTGTATTCCTCTACTTCTAAGGGTCTCCCCCTGCGATATAGTTAAGTAGTTTGTTTTTTATTTTTGTTTTTTTTTATTTTTTTTGTCTTTTTGAGACAGGGTCTCGCTATGCAGTTGAGGCTGGTCCTGAGCTCACTTTTGTAGCCCAGGCTGGTCTCGAACTCGCACCGGTCCTCCTGCCTCAGCCTCCCGAGTGCTGGAATTACAAGCATGCGCCACCACGCCCGGCAATGGTGGAGGGTTTTGTTTGTTTGTTTTTGTTTTTGTTTTGTTTTTTGGGAACTAGGGATTGAACTCAGGACCTTGTACTTGCCAGGCAGGCACTTGTGCCCCTGAGCTATCTCTCCAGCCCCTAGTTAAGTACTTTGGAACCGGAAGCGTTGCACCTGTGCGTAACGTTGTGTCTTCTTCACCGATGCTGCGCATCTTCCATCCTCAGTTGTCCACCTTCAGCCCCATCATGCTACCCTCTGCTTAGGTGGTTGGAAACCGAAAGTATGATTTTGCCTGCACGCTGTCTGAGGATTTTGTTTTGTTTTGTTTTTCCTGCTCCCGGTTATGTGACTTAGGGACGTCCCCTACACGCCTGCCCTAACCCCTCACCTAACCGACTACGCGGAATCTTCTGTGCATGCTCCGTGCTCTGCCTCTTAGACTTCCTGAATGTTTGCTGGCTTTTAAAAAGTGTGTAAGGAGAAGAAAGTTCACTTAATATCCAGAAGGTAGCAATCACCCCAGCTATAAAGTATAGGCCTGAACCACTAACTTCTTTATTCCTGGCCTCCCACATACAGCACACCTTTCTTCACATGCTTTTCCCACGCATTTTAACTTTCCTTGTGGCTTTTATGTTTTTAATTAATCATCTGCTACTGTTTATGACTTTTCAAAGCATTCACCTTGATATAGTATTTCAAATATGTATTTTGACATCAGCCTTAGAAGGACTGTGTCACAATGATGGAATTATTAGGTTGGATAAAAGCAAATGAATCAGTCTTTTAAATCTGAAGAATTGGTTCTTGCCTGTGCTATACTAGGTAGCAAATACTTCTGGTTCCTCTTCGTCACCTTCCAGTGTCACTGCGAATGTCATAGTCTGATTGGTTAGCGATACACATTTATCTTGCCTTGTTAATCTCCAGGAAATCAACTGTTAAGAGAGTTGATTGGAGGGAGAGTTGGTGTTTTTCTCTTCCTTTACAACATGACAAATAAGAAGCTACTGCCTGGGCAAGTGACTTATTCAGCATTCTTCAATTTGAATTACATAGAACATTCCAAAATATGGAGAGCATGAGCAGTGACTATATACACTCTTTTTTCCCCACTTCAGGATGAATCTGAGGGGCTGGATCCCCCCACCCTACCATCCTGGCCCTGCCGCTGGGACACGCTGAGATGGCAATTGAGACTGTGCGTGGTGACGCACGCCCGTAATCTCAGCTCTTGGGAAGATGGAAACCGGCAGATCACTACCTGTCCAATCTAGTAGTGAGAACCTTAGCACCCTATAGACCCCCCCAAAAAATACATCTGGCTTCGGACATGGTGGGAGCACACCTGTAATCCCATCCTGTCAGGGCGAGGGAAGCTGAGCCAGCTCATTCCAGCCCAGCATGCACAGATGGGTAAGAGAGCAAGGCCTCGACTCACAATGAAAATTTAAAAAGCCTTAGAACTACACCAGGTGTGCTGGTGCATGCCTGTCGTGCCCGCACTTGGGAGGATGAGACGGGAGGGTACTCACGAGTTGCAGGCTAGCCTGGGCTACACAGAGAGTTTAAGGCGGTATAACTACATTACTAGACGCTGTTTTGTTTCATTTTATGTTGTTTTGGGTTGTTTTCAAAAAGCCTCATAAATATCAAGGCAAAACTCCCTTTTAATACTCAGTACTGAGCGCTGGAGTAATAGTTCATTGGACTAAAGTGCCTCCTTAGACAAGCAGGGGCAAGTGCAGGGATTGCAGCAGCAAAAGAAAAATAAAAAACATAAATAAATAAATCAAATAAACCCAGTACTGCAAAAGCAGACAAACACGCAAACAAAAAACTCAAATGATGATACACATTCCAACTTAAATAAATGATATCTATTTTAAGGATTATGAACATGAAATATGTCTTTTATTATCCATGTAGTAATATATTCATTTTTAAAGCTGTAGCTAAAATGTTGAACATCCATTTTTTTTTTTTTTTTTTTTTGGTGGGACTGGGGTTCAAACTCACAACCTTGCACTTGCCAGGCAGGAACTTGTGCCACAGAGCTATCTCCCCAGCCCCTGAACATCCATTATATTACAAACTCTAATAAACCAGTAAACCTTTTATTTAACATATGAACTTCTTTTTTATTTCAGTGTGATGTTAGTAATTATGATCTGTCTACAATTCCCTGACATATCTAAGCATCATTATTTTCTTAAAAGTAACCTGTTCCACTTGTTTTATAGGCAAGTCAGTTCCTTCAAACTGAACCAATACAACCATGGCTAGTCTTCTCATTTGCAGGATTGCTATACCACTATTTTAGACTTCCTCTCATCAAGACAGGTTTGTTTGAAAAATTATCCTGTTCCGGGCTGCCCAGATAGTTCAGGAGACTAAAGCACCTGCCTAAGCAGACCGCAGCTGCTGGGGTTGGATCCCCCATGTGCCCTGCCAGGCCTGACCCCGGGGCACACTGAACTGGCGACTGATCCTGAGGATTGAGGCACGCATCTGTAATCTCAGTGCTTGGGAGGCCGAAAACAGGAGGATCACTATGAAT
>PVJA010048221.1:0-14305 GCA_004027025.1 Myocastor coypus | reverse complement strand
CAGCGCAATGTGAAAGTCGTTATAAATTTCAAAGCTGTCTCTGGGAGGCTAAAATTAAAACTAGTAAAAAAAAGGCTAATACCTTAGCAGCAGGAGAAGTACGGAGAAAGTAGTCCTACAGACACACAAACGGAGCTGAGAGGATCGAAGCCGGGAGAGTTGTGCTCGCCACCCGCCTCGCGGTTTACTGTGGGCACATCTGTGACAGACTCCTCGGCTTACGTGGGCGGTGCCGTGCAGGACGCTAAGCCTACAGCACGAGCAGAGGGGTGAGCGGAAGGCCGTCCCGGCGCGCCTGGGCTGGAGCTCTTTATTGCACGTTGTCTCATTGTTTAATTCTTTCTTCTAGACAAGGGAAACCCCAGCAGCAGGAATCCAAAAGCAGTACCTAATTTTTCACTTTATGACTGTAGTTTTTCAAAAAGCCCAACACAGGAATTTTTATAACACAACTTTACATGATTGCAGGTAGATGCTAGTTTATTCAAATACTTACAGCAGGCTAACTTTATGTTTGCAAATTTGTAATCATCAGAGGTAATTTTAATATGCGGCTATGTACTTAACAGAGTTGACTGTGTAGATCTTGCAGGTTGCCTCATCCTGGGCCAAGCTTGCTGCAAGTCTCATTCCTTTGAGATTATGTTTTTTAAAGGAATTAGTGTTTCATGGGTCTGGGGAGACAGCTCAGTTCCTGTCTGGCAAGTGCAAGGTCCTGAGTCCGATCCCTGGTTCTGAAATAGATCAATCAATCAATCAATCAATCAATCAATCAATAGATAGATAAATAACTTTAAAAAATAAATAAATATTAAAAAAGGGAATTAGTGTTTTACATCCTTGTGAGTGTTCTCTGGAAAACAAGGTATACTTGTGTAACTTGGAGTGTGCTCCTTTATTGAGATAGTATCCCCGCAGGTGCACGTACACAGGCCCTAGCTAGGCCTTGGCACCCTGGGGCTGAGTGCATGTAGCTGCCTGAAGCCAGAGGGAGCAGCGAAGCTCCACGAGCATCCTAAGAGCTCTCCCCTTCCTTCCCACTTGCTCAGCTTCACTGGAAAGAGTTACCACTTGGAAAGGTACCTTTTGCATATAAATGCATTTATTTAAATATTAAAACCATGATATAAAATATACTTTCTTGTTAATATGCATAAGACAGCAGTAATAATTTCATTTCCTGCTATAATTTCAAAGCATGTTAGAAATTTTGTTTGGAATATCTTTCGCACCTGCAATGTGATGGAAACCCATTTCTGAGCTGTCCCAGTGAGAAGATCATGGTTGTACCGCCTCGTCTCTGGCTTTAGTACACCCTGACGGACCCTTCTCCCATGGAAAGGTGGAATTCGCGTTTCTTCTTGGAATGCGTGTGGGGTCGCTTGACCGTGGAGCAAGGGAGCTAAGTACCTCCTGTGTGAGCCTGATGGGGCCTCAACCTGGTGACATGAGGACAGTCAGGGGAAAAGCAGCCCGGAGGAGAACAGCAGGACAGATTCTCCAGCCAGCAGCCCAGAGGGGGCGCCGGACAGTAACCAGGCGGCCGTGGGAAGAGGAGCTCCTCGCTGTGAGCAAGCGCGCCGTGACGTGGAGACCCCTTAGCAATGCGCAGCAGCAGGACGCGGGGGTTGCCCTTCTTCTGTCCACTCCAGGGAGCGGCACCGCCCAACCAACCGAACCAAGTCTGCACTTGGAAATGCCATGCTAACGATGCTTAAGTGTCCTTCATTTGGGACAGCAGAGGAAGGGAGTCAGATGGGGGTGGGGGAGCTCAGTGGGGGGGCTGTGAGGGGAAGTCTGAGGGGGCACCAGTGGGGTGGAGGCGGGGAGGAAGCACAGGCGAAGTTCTGTGAAGCCCAGAACGGATGCTCTTTGGCAGCACGCGTTGCTGTCAAGAACGACAAATGTTTCCAGGAATGCTGAGAACGTGGCTGAGATGGAAGTTTGGTCTTTGACGTTGAGCATTTCTAAGTATGAGGGGCAGAGCAGAACTGTGCAGTGGAATCTCCATGAAGGTGGAATCCATGCAATTACAAGGAAGACTTACTCCCTTGTCATTTTTTTGATGACAAAAATTGTATGAGTTAAAGCAGAAGAGAGATTCCTAGTCCAAGATCACAGCCCCTTTGCGGGGATCTCAGAGGTATGAGATGACGCCTCCCAGCACTCCAGAGTAGAAGATCCAAGGCCTCGGAAGGCCTTGACGGGAGTCTTATAAACCTCTTCATTAAAAACAGGTCTTCACAAGTCTCCATGTTTGTCCTACAGAAATTTTATTGGCACCCAAAATAAAAAACAGTTGACAAAAAAAGTGACACATATAGCCAAGGATTTTGCCTGAACGAGTGCATTCCAGTAAGGTTTATAGAAAATGCTCAAACTCTTAAGTATACTGCTTTGTTTGTAAGCGCTGGCAGCTTGGACTACAAGGAGAAGAGGGAGCACGCATTCAAGGTGAGTAGCTAAGGGCTGCTATGGTTATGTCCCCCCAAAGCCTCACGCAGTAATGGGGCGGGGACTTCTATAGGTTGAGACTTGACTCATGAGTCACTGGGATTATATGATTTAGTACTGATCTAGAGTTTGAGACTTGATCCACGATCCCTGGGATTATGTGTTTTAAGTGCTTCTGGGATTATGGGTGTAGCCTAAGGTGGATAGGCTGAGGCAGAGAGACTGAATGTAATATAAAGAGAAACAGAGAGACAGACTAGCGCTGTTGCTCCCTGCTCCTCTGGTTGTTCGCTTGCCTCTGTCACCACTGTCTCTGTTCTGCTGCCATGAACTGCTGCTGTCTGCCATGCGCCTCTCTGCCTTGGAGCCAGCCAAGTAGGGACTGAAACCTCCAATAATTGTGAGCTGAATAAACCTTTCCTTCCTTCATTTTGGGTGTTGGGTATTTGTCCCAGCAATGAGAGAAAGGTAACTAAGACAAGGGCTAAGGACATAGCCTCATGGGAAAGCCCTTGCAGAGCATAAGGGAAGCCCCAAGTTCTATGCCAGACACAGGAATACAACACAACACAACACAACACAACAGAAAACAGGGCATCCCCAGAATCTTGTGAGAGGAGGAAGGCTCACATTGAGGCTCTGAACCGTACTCGCTTTGCTTCTGAGAAGGCATGGTGACACAGAGGGCTGACCCAGGAGCTCTGCGGGGCCCACCCCAGGACTGGGTCTACAGGAACCCCAGTAGGGGCTGGGATCTGGGGAGCTGCACTGGCTCTGGCCACCTTGTCCCGCTCCCTACCGATTGCACCACTGCTGTCCACCACAGGGTGGCGCTAACCTGCAGTGGGGTTCATGGGATTTTAGGTTGAGCACAGCATTCCCGGAGGGAGGAGCTGTTTCCAACAAACCCAGGCCAGTAACCTCGTTCCTGGACCTTGAACCTCAGTAGATGGTTGTTATCAGACACTTACATGAGTCTTGGAAAGTGGTTCCACAGTGACAGTCATTTGGAATTTCAGGGACTATTTAGGTCACTTAATATTAAATAATTTAGTTGCAATAAAGGAAATTCTTTGAAATGCTTTTTGTTAAGAGGTGGGAATTTTTGCTCTTTCTACTTGAATCAGGGTGGCTTTGGGATTGTGGCAGAGTGGACACTGGTAAGTTTTTTTTTTTTTTTAATTTTTGTTCTTTTGAAGCCATTCTTGGAAGGCATACCATCACACGTAGGTGTCCCAGTAGGCAAACATAGGTAATTAAGGAGGCAGAGCCAGGGTACATCTCAAGCACCTGCAGGAGGGAGGGAACCTCTCTGGTGATAATTCCCAGCCCTGAGTTGAGCCCAGCCAGGCAGCACACCCTAGGAAATGACAATGGCGCCACCACCTCTCTTCCAAGGTAAGAGGGCTTCGACGTTATTCCTTGTGCGCTAATGGTACCCGGTAACTGCAGGGAGAGTAAGGGCGGATGTGGCTTAATACAAGCATGCTGGCTTCTGTACACTGTGGCTTCAGGGTTATCAGCAGCTCACTAGCTTCCAGGCAGTGTGAGCCTGCTTGGGGCCCCGGGGGACTTGGGGACAGATTATCACATCATGTGAGAGGTTAATAATGGTGCTTTTTGACTCTTGGTTGATAATAGTTGTTGCTCGTGAGTAGAGACTCTGTTGAGGCCTGACCTGTTTCTTACTGGCTGCAAAGTCAGCCTGTCTTCAGTGCTTCTTCCCACGCAGGCCTTTTGGAGGAGAACGTCTCCAGGGGACGGGAGACGCATGTGTGGGTGCTGGAATGCTGCCAACCTCTTCTGCCTCCTTGGGCACACTGGGTCTTCAAGTACATTGCATTTTGAATGTGCTTCATGATCATTGCTTTAACTCCAGGGTCCACGACATTGTGTTGGGGAGCTTTGCAGCTTGTCTCCTGTGTCTGATATAACAGGGTGTTGCTGCCGCTGCTGGTTTCCTTTCATGGTTTGATCTCTGCAAACCAAGATGCCTCACTGCACTTTGCTGGTGTTTAAGAAGGTCAGTAGTGCTCTGTACTGAAAGAGCTTCTTTCGTATTCCCAGAAAACACCTCCTTTCCTCTGCAAATCGACTGTTAACAAGCAGTTTATAAACCATTTTAATTAATACATCCACTGTTTTCCTTTGTGAATTAAACACACTTTCAGAGGAAGAGGGAGAGCATCCATCATAAGCTTTCGTGCAAAGAGGCTTAGGGTTTCACCTACAAAAGTAATCTGCTTTTAAAACCTCATTTAAGCCTTATCTGACATTACAAGCTCAAATCCTATACACTGCTTTGAGCAGAGAGTAATGGAATTTAAATTTTGCTACACAGATTTCTTAGTGATGCTTGAGAGATCTGATTTAACTAGATAAGTGAATTAAAATTTGGGAAAGTAAGCAGAGGAAAACATTTTGTATGTACGTATTGGGTTATTTAATAGAGAATTTCATTAGTAGTCATATATCTTTAACAGAGATAGAAGAAACTGCCTTAAATTTCAATATGAATTGTTAGATACAAGAGATGATTTGCTGAGAGGTGATTATATATATATATCAATATCAGAGGCATTGAATTATTTGTGCTCATATTCTATTTATTCTATTTAATAGAATTTGATAAAATTTGCACTCCCTTGCATATTTGCATGGCTTCTCTAAAATTTTCATTGTAAGTTCAAGCAGTTCACATTATTTTTTATATATTGTGAGTATTGGTAACCAAGGGAGTATAAATGTGAGATTGATTTTTTTTTTTTTTTTTTTTTTTTTTTTTTTTTTTTTTTGTGGAATCAGGGATTAACTCAGGCCCTTGCTCTTGCCAGGCAAGCACTTATTCTACTGAGCTATCTCTCCAGCCCCATTGTTAGATTGATTTTTAAGGAATTACTATTCAAGTATTTTTTAAAAGTATGGTCATACTGTATTAACATTCAGAGTTTCATACTTTCCTTTAACCCATGAACTTTGCTTATATTCTTTGGTTTCTAAAGATATTGTAATAGCTTAAAGAAGTTTTAATCATGTGTCTGTGTGGAATTTGTTTATTCAGCAAAGCATAATGCATTTAAAATGTTAATATAATTGTTTTGATCCTGCTGCCTAATACTAAATTTGTAATTTGATGGATCTTCATATAATTGAAAGTCCTTAGTGAGTCATTTCATAATTACTAAACAGAACACGCACACATTCACACACACACGTGCACACGCACGTGCACACCTTGGTAAAGGAAAGGGAAGCGGCAGCCTTACAAGGAAGGCTGCCAGTCTTCTGCCAATACACTCACATTCCCAGGACAAAATACACGCGTT
Source organism: Myocastor coypus (assembly GCA_004027025.1). NCBI lineage: Eukaryota > Metazoa > Chordata > Mammalia > Rodentia > Myocastoridae > Myocastor > Myocastor coypus. Next base: position 8,525 of record PVJA010048221.1, on the reverse strand, counting down.
AACATGCAGATGTGTTATAATGTTTTTATGCATGACCCTTGATAAAACTTTTAGGATTTAGTTAAAAATTGAAATTACAATATATACTTAATCAAGCTCAATATATGCTTTAGTAAATAATTAAATATAATAAATAAATTACAATAAATATGATTATACAAATAGAATATATGCTTTAGAAAATTTGTTGAATAGTTATAGAGGACAAGTCATCCAGTCATTGAGCCAGTAGATAACATAATAGTCTAAGCACCTGCCTGGCAAGCACAAGGACCCAGGTGTGATCCCTGGTGCCACATGCCATGCCTTCCCTTCCCTGGGCCCACTGAGCTGGCCACCAAAATCAAGTATGGTGGCGCACGCTTGTCATCCCAGCTCTGGGGAGCCTGAGACAGGAGGATCAGTTTGAGTCCAAACTGCATAGTGAGATCCTGTACAAAATAAATAATACATGAATAAATAGTTTTTAAAATTTTAAAAATCAAGTTTTTTGAGAAATGAATTTTTTACTAAAATGAATTTGGATCAACAATTCACATGTACTTAATAAAAGGGACATGCCAAGTCCTTAAAAATTAGTCCCCTGGCTAGCTACTGTTTTCCTTTCAGTTGATAGGTGCCATGGTATATTCTGTATTTTTACATGATGAAGTAAGAGTAGAACTGACTGCGCTTAGATTGTTTCATAATATTTGATAAAATGAATGAATTTTAGCTATTTTCTTAAATACAATCTAAATTGAATGCAATTGCAGGTATGTTCTATTCTTGGGTTTTTATCTACAGGAACACATTTTGCTCTTGAATTAGTAATATATTCCACTTGCTTGGGGAGAGTGGGTATTGATGGGGCTGGCAGAGGTGCCCGCGAGGCCCATATGGTGTCGGCCTGGTCATCACCCAGGGCAGCCCTGCCTACTCGGTTGCACCCTCAAGGGCACTGCCCCCTCGCTGCATTTTCTTTTTCATCCCTGGCTGCCATGCAGTGGGCAGCTTCCTCTGCACATGGGCCTGCCATGAGGTGTGGCCTTGTGAGGGGCCCAAACCACAGAAGTGACAGGACAGCCATCTGTGGACAGACAGCCGTGGACTGTGGGTTGGTGCACTGTCTCAGGCCCATCACAACAGAAAGCTAACAGAAGTATCAATGACATATGTCGGTTCAGCTGCTCAGAGGTGTTGTGTGGTTCATACTTATCTTAATAACGTGCCTTGAAGATGACTGCAAGCTGTAAGCCGTCAACAGTTGGCCACTGTGTTCTCTCTTGAGCAGTGGCAGCCCCTGCCCTGTACCTCCTCTCCTTACTTTTACCTGGCCCACACTGCTGTGCAGAGCCTGTTCCTTTTCTTTCCTTTAAAGAGATTTGGCCATCATTTAAAAATCTGTACTGAGACTCAGTGCTCTCTGTTTGGCTCGCACATGGTGCTCTCTACACATTGCATGGTGGCAAGACAGCTCAGAGGTCTCAGCACCTGCTTACGCAGGCTTAGGCAGGCACAAGGGACCGCGGCTCAATCCTCTGCAGAGCATGCTGCGCCAGCCCTGCCCCCAGGGCGGGCTGGGCCCACAAAACCAAGCCAAAGCAAAGCAAAGCAAAGCAAAGCAAACCAAACCAAACCAAAGAAGGCAAACATTAAAAAACAAACAAGAGGCAAAAAGAAAACTTTGAAATGAAGTTGGTATTTTTCATGCCATAGCACTTTAACATAAACTCCTTCTGGAGGCAAACATGAAAAAAATACACACACACACACACACACACACACATGTATGAAACAAAATAAGTTTTATAGATTTATGATAAATTGATTAAGCTACTTGGGAGCTTCTAGGTCTTAGAAAGAAGAGCCACCATAAAGTTCGAGTATCTTTGGGTGTGTGTGTGGAAGGAGGAGCCTGGACTCAGCTCACGGACAGGAGTGGATGAGGTAGTGGTGTCAGCTCACTGTCTGGGGAGAAGCTTTGCAGTGACAGGAACCTGAAGGTAGGCAGTCAGGGGAAGACTGAGGATGAGAAAGAGCTAGGAAGTAAGCTCATCAAGGAGGAGAGAGGAAGGGGGGAGGGGAGCGGGGGAGGGAAAGGGGGGAGAGAGAGATAAAGACAGAGAGACAGAGAGAGAGAGACAGAGAGAGAGAGAGAGAGAGGGAGACAGAGAGAGAGAGACAGAGAGAGAGAGGGAGACACAGAGAGAGACAGAGGCAGAGACAGAGACAGAGAGGAACTTCTGGGAGGCTGGTCCCAGATACGAGAACTGAGAACTACTAGCATACTACATTCTGAGTAAGATGCCTTTCATCACCTATACATAGGCTGCATTATAGCAATCTTTCTAGCAAACCATTTTCACCATGTTGGTTTCAGACTGGTGAAAAATTTCGTGAAACTGATTTTCCTAATGATCATTTAAAATATCTTTCAGGAGCCTGGGAGATAGCTCAGTAGAATAAGTGCTTGCCTGGCAAGCACAAGGTCTTGAATTCAATTCTCAGTACTGTGAAATAAATAAATAAGTAAGTAATTAAATAAATAAAATATCTTTCAGTATACTATCGCAATACCTCTATGTTGATTTAATTTTGCAAAACTGTGTAACATTTTAGTTTGAACAGCATCTTCAAGATGTGACTATTGGAGCATTGTCCTGCTACTCTTTGTATCAGGGGAAGAAAGCATTCTCACTTATCTTCAGGCCAATGTTTCTCATGAACACAGATGAAAAAATACTCTGTAAAGTAGTAGTGCTGTGAACCCAGATAAGAATGAAGAGTCAAGTGAGAGACATTCCAGGCACGCAAGCCTATTTCAACACGTGAAATACAATTAGAAAATTCATTCTGGAAACAGGCTAAGAAGAAACATCATGGCTCTGTCAAAAGAGAAATAAAACAATCTGGTGGCATCAACACTCGTTTAGGATAAATATCTAAGATTCCTTGGAATGGAGGACAACCTGACTGGGTGAGCTCTGAAGAAACTGCATTTGGCACAGCAGTGACAAGTTCTGTGGCTCTGTGCTAAATTAGGCAGTCAAACAGGAAGCCACTCCTGTCGCTTCTGTTCTGTACCGGAAGTGCTAGCTTTTGCATAGGAAATGAAATAACAGGTACAGCCTCAGAGGGAAGAAAAATTAAAAAAAAATCATAACAAGGTGATGGAATATGAAGTTGACAGAATCAGTTGTTTTCTTATTCACAAACAACAAAAATTAGAAATTTAAGTCAAAACCACAATACCTAAGATAGTCTTTTTTTTTTTTTTTTTTTTGTCTTTTTGAGACAGGGTCTCGCTATGCAGTTGAGGCTGACCTTGAGCTCACTTTTGTAGCCCAGGTTGGTCTCGAACTCGCACCAATCCTCCTGCCTCAGCCTCCCAAGTGCTGGGATTACAGGGGTGCGCCACCATGCCCGGCTTATAGTCTTAATTTGAAAAAAAAAAAAAAAAAAGAAAAGGAAAGGAAATATTTAGGAATAATTCTAACAAAAAGTGTGCAAGACCCTTCTAAAAAATGTGAAAGCAGAACTTTGAAAAGTGATATGTTTCATGCTCATAAATAGCAGGGCCAAACCCAGCTGGGAAGCTGACGCAGGAGGATCACCACGAGTTCAGGACCAGCCTTGTCTACGAAGTGAATTCAAGACCAGCTTGAACTACACAGCAAGACTCTGTCTCAACAAAAGAAAGAAAAAAATTAATAAATAAAATACACACGCCCTCTTAGAACTCAACAAGTAGAAGTAACCTGTGATTCCGTAATACTTCTTCAACAATAAGAGCGAACCTAATTTTAAATAAGAAAGAGACTGAGCATATATCTTGCCAAAGAAAACACAATGAATAGACGTGATAAAACCCTTTACATCATTTGCCTCTGGGGAACCACAAATTAAAGCAACAGTTAGTATTGCTGTACACGGGTCAGCACAGCTGAAACGCCCGGCTCTGGCCGTGGGGGACACTGAGGAGGGGTGAGGCCGCTGCTGACGTTTCTTTCTTGGCGGGCTACAAGCTCGGTTAGACACCCAGTTAGATACCCCGAAGCGGTGTGAGCGTGCTTGTGACTCGTCCTGCTGTGCAGCCCTGCCACTGAGTCTGCGGCTTTACCCAGCTGAGTCATAACCGCATGTCTACCAAGTACAAATGTGAGTGTTTGTGGAAGCTTTGCTTACAACTGCTCAGGCTGTGAAGCTACCAAGACGTTCCTCGGTAGGGAGCCGGAGGGCAAGCTGCTGCGATCCCAGTAGTGGGGCGCTAGTCCGTAATAGAGACGAGTGCACCACCAGGCGCCCCAAGACAGTGAAGAAGCGGAATGTCGGACTGCGAGGCGAGAGAAGCCAACCTAATCCGGTACGTACTGTATGATTTCAAATATGTGATGACGCCCAAGGCGATGCTAAGAGGACGGCTGAGAGCGATCCTGCGAGCCCTGTGAACCGGCAGAGCACGGGGTGTGTTTGGGGCGGCAGAAGTATTCTTTATTATATTTTAACAATGGCTGTATGTCTGTGTGCACCGATTAAAATCTATAAAATCTACTTTTCAAAGAGCAAATCACAATAAAAACTACAGATGCCATAGTCGTGTGATGATAATGGCTCATAAATTATAGAAATATACCACATAGAACAAAATACAGCTCATGAGGAAACCTGGGAATGAGGGAAAGATAAAATGCTGTATTTCCTCTACATTCTTACTGAAATCTAGAACGATCCTGAAGTGCACTCTATTAACTTATCGCGATGCGATTCCAGCGCTTGGCTGAGGCTCCAGGGGCAGCTGACGGCTCCACTGCCTTTGTTCCGGGGGCTTCTCCCGACGTGCAGGCTTGCGTTCTGATTCGGATTTTGGATGCATTCCTAGACATCCATCTGCTTGGGCTTTGTACCAAGATAATTAACTTGATATAGAAATGAAGATGCACTGCTTTTTTTTTTTTTTTTTTGTCTTTTTGAGACAGGGTCTCGCTATGCAGTTATCTAACTCAAGGTTTGTAAGGTTGAAAATAGGAAATTCGTGCAAATCTGAGGCATTATGTATGCTCCACGTCACTCTCCCGTTGCCCTCTTTCATTCTGCGCCACCCCGCGCTGACTCCAGCTCTCCACTCCACATTTTTTTTTTTTTTTTTTTGTGGGACCAGGGTTCAAACTCACGACCTTGCACTTGCCCAGCAGGCACTTGTGCCTCGGAGCTATCTCCCCAGCCCCGCTATCTCCCCAGCCCCTCCACTCCACATTTTGTTGGTGAGAATAATCACTGAAAATCCTGTGAGCGAGCCAGCAGCAAACATCCTCAGATTCCTCTTCAGTCCACAATAATTTAGAAACCTGTCTTCATACCTGGGGTTTCTCATTATTTCTACAAACTTTTATTATGAAAAATGTAAACACAAAGAAAAATTGAAAGACCGATGCAAGAGCATGCGTGCCTCTGTGGCCGAATTCTGCAGGAAGACTTTCGATTAGTCTGCTTCATTAGCTGTGTGCGTATCTGCACAAGCTTTTGCCTGGCAACACACAGGCGCGTTTCAGTGTAAGTCAGGGGCGTCAGCACCCAGCATCACCAGTAGCTCAGCACACAAATGACATTTACAACATTTGGCTTTATTTCAGTTTCCAGGAGGGATAAATGCTAAGGGCACTACTGTATGAATGTTGGCAAACACATCCTGCTCCATTGTTCAGAGTCTGTGTAAGTTACTTTTCTTTCATTGTTGAGATAAAAAAATCCACCATGAGAACTGAAGGAAGGAGAGTTCTGTTTAGCTGTGTGCAGAGGTTTGAGCCCACAACCAGCTGGCTGCAAGGCATGGAGGTGCAGTGAGGGGCAGCAGCTCATGGTGGTGGGAGACAGCAAGAGCCAACAGGCAACACAGGGCTCTTGCTGCCCCGGGTCCAGCCTTCTGGGGTGAGGGCAGGGCCATTGCCATGCGTGGAGTGCTCAGCAAGCACTGAGCCCTGATTCCAGAAGCCTGAATCCCAGCACTGCACTAGGGTTCAGCTCAAGGAAAGCTCGAGTTGAGTGCTTGTACTCTGCATCAGAGTTTTAAAGATTGATATATTTTTATCAGTTAATGTCATCCAAGTTGCTTTTCCCATTTTTGCTTTATAGTCATGACCGCTTTCAGTATGGGGTTATTGCTGAAGAAAGCGTTTGGGTCCGTTCGTGAGCACTCTGGCGAAGAAGCTGACAACAGGAAATTGTCTGCCTGCATATTAACCATGAACAAGTGATCTTTGAAATTAAGAAGATATTTACAGCACCAGGCTGACTATGATACAGTGAGATATAGATCTGACTCACTTGTGCAGGATCTGCGAGTGAAAATTCCCGGGACACCCATGGAGGACAGTGAAGATCTAAGTGAGCAGAATCATTTTCAAATTCTCAGGACTGGATGATACAGTTCTGGAAGCACGCAGATCATCCCGTATTTTAGATGCAGCAGCACTCATCAATATTACACGTTGCTTTCATAGGTATTAATGGAGGGATTCTTAAGCCCATATCGCTATGAAATCACAGCCAACACTAGACTGAAAACAAGTCCCTGTCAGAGAACTACCAGTTACAGAAGTTAAGATATTCCCCAAGCTGTGCTAGGCCAGCTCATGCAATACTGGCAAAAGACCAGTGAAATGGTTACTGGGAGCATAGGAGGGGTCCCAGACATGAAGAATGCACAAATGAATGCTATCAAGACTCTTTCAGTGCTTGGTAGAACTCAATTATGAATCCATCGAGTCTGAGGCTTTTCTTTGTTAGAGCACTCTGATCACTTGTACACTGTTAGAGGACGTGTAAATTAGTACAGCTATTAAGGAAAACACTAGGGAGATTTATTAAGAATTAAAAATAGAAGTGCCTAGGATTTAGCATTGTTCTGTCAGGTATACATCAAAGGAAAAAAATCAGCATCTTGTACAGATACCTACCTCACGTTATTATGCATTGCAGCATTATTTCCATAACCATGATACGTTCACATAGCCAACATGAGCTTCCACACATAGATAAATGGGTAAGGAAATTATGATCCATGGAAGCAGTTAATAGAATTGTGGCTGCCGGAGCCTGGAGAGTGACAAGTGAAATATTGGCCAAAGAGGAGAAAGTGTAGTCACCCAGGAGAAATAAACAGTTAATTGTTAGGGTGACAAATACATTAATTACCTTATTTTAATTATGCTACACTATCTGCATATAACATTTTTGTATTTCCTAATTATATATGGTTATAATTTGTCAACAACAAAATAAATATAAAATTCAATAAATATTTTATTTTATTGTTATTTTTTAAATGTATTTGGTTGTTACAGGGTCTCACCATGCAGCTCAAACTCATAGTGATTCTCCTGCTTTCAGCCTCTTCAGCACTGGGATTAAAGTCTCATGCCATGACTCCCAGACTCTGTGGCCGGCTTAGCCCACCCTGGGTGCATGTGGTACTGGGGATTGAACTGCAGTCCCTGCGCTTGCCTAAGCTGGTGCTCTAGTCTGCTGAGCTATGTCGCAGGACCCTCAACAAATATTTTAAGAGCAACAACAGAAACACTGTATAAGCATGTAAGGTTTTTTTTTTTTTATTTTTGGTTTTTATTGCAGATAAAATCCATTGGGTTTGTCACCTTGATCTTAAATCCTGCCCCATGGCTGTGCACACAAGTTATAGCACATCTATTTGGGCTTTGTAGAATTTTCTACGGAGACAGCATATCTTGTGCAAGTGAGTTGGCATTTACTTTTTAAAGTGTTACATTCCAGTCCTGGCAATCTGTATGTCTGGTTTAGATTAAAAATGAGCCCTAGCCGCACGTGCTCTGAGGCGCAGTTAGCGCCGTGAGGGCGTGGTCGTCTCTGCGCGCCAGGTGCGGCTCTCTCTGTAAGCTCATTGCCCAGGCAGTACCGACAGACGCATCTGGTTGAGCAAGGTGGGCACCGAGGGGGCACTCCGGCCCCGTCTTCTCTCTCTGCCTCGCTGCTTCCTGGGTTCCAAGGGTCGAGTAGTCTTCCTACGCCGGGTCCTTCCCCCATGTTGTTTCACCGTGCAGGCCACCACCCGTGCATGGAATCCTCTGAAGTCAAGTGTTGAAGAAACATCTCAACCTAACAGTATGGGGTCAGGTATTTTGTTCCAGCACTGGGGCTGTGGCTAATACTAAGCTTGACAGCAGAGAAGTGGGATCATGGCTGTTCGGAGGCCTTTGGAAGTGGTATGGAAGAGGAGCGTGTAATGATGTGGGCTAGAGAAACCCTAGAGCTCTATAAGCAAAGAGGGATGGGCCACTGAACTCTAGTCAGAGCTCAGAAAACCAGAACGGTGATAAAAATTGGCACAGTGAAGGCCAGGCTTGTGAGGTCTCCAACAGGAATGAAGATGGGGCTGGAAATGGACTAGGGGCCATGTTTGCTTCATCCTGGCAAAGGATTTGTCCATGTTATGCACATTTCCCAAGACTTTGTTTGAGCCTGAATTGAAGGCAGATGACCTAGTTCACCTGGCAGAGGAATACCAGGGCAGC
>PVJA010048220.1:0-14307 GCA_004027025.1 Myocastor coypus | reverse complement strand
CAAAAAAAAAAAAAATACAGTAAAATGAAAAAAGACCAAACGCACACACACACACACACACACACACACACACACACACATTTTTAGGACTTAGATGATGAACAAGTGGAGCTAAGAAATTGCTGATAACCAAGCCTTGATTAAAACTCCACTATGGGATACAGTATAACAGGCAGCTAAGTTTGCTTTATTGTCATCCAAGTTCTATTATATCAATAATACACTGCAGTCTATATAAAAGAGTGTGCTTTAAGTCATGGAACACCAAGATTAAAAGGAAACACTCTCAAAATAATCTGAGCCTGTTGCTCAGAGCTGTAGCTCCACTTATTACTAAGAGACATAACAGAAATTGCCACCAACTTATAGCTTACTGTACTTTATTAAATTCTTGCTCGTTAAACTCCTCTCTGGAGTAATTTGTCTTAAGATAGAATGTAGGGAGTGTTGGAAGTTACACAAAACTTCAAACTCCTGTTTAGCATGGCTAGTGTATAATATTGCTTCCTGAGACTGCTCTATTTTCTTACAGATTGTGTTTAATGGTAGGTTGCAGGGCATGGCTTCTTGGTGCATTATTCAATAATGCAGCCTATTGCGGTCCAGTGAAAAAGGCAATCGGTACTGTTGTCCTGAATTTTGGAAACTTGTAAGAGGAAGCAGTGACAGTCTCCTGCCAAACCTGCTCATAGCCACGTCTCTGGAACTGTGCTTGCCTTTGTCACTCCTGCAGGCAGGAGACACAAGTCCCACAGGCCACATTTTGCTCCTCCAGTTGTTGACTCTGTGCAAACCAGAAGTCAGACCTGAGCTACCACAGCATAAGGGAGCCTACAACATTAGATGACGCACAAACTCAGATGAAATAATTAAACCAGGGCTCTGGAATGGACAGGAAAGCTCTTGCTAGGGAAGCACAGAATGGGTAAAGTCAGTGAGACGACTGCCATAAAAGATCACAATAGAAACCACACTTTGAGGAATGAAATGAGTTGGTGAGTTGGGCAATGGTGAGAAACTATACAGGGCAGATGAATGCTGCATCATCGGATCCACTCTCATTAAAGTTTATTAGGAGGATTAGGATTCTGTTGCTCTGGACAAGAATAAATATCTGCATTATACAGGGCACTGCTGTTAAGAATCCTTTATTAAATACATTTTGAGGACTGAGGCTATGGTTAGGTTGCTATTCTGCCATTAATTGACAGGCCATTCAGTTCATTCCTGGCCAGTGGTATTCACTGTCAAATTGAATTTCTGACAGTGAAATAGGGAAGTAGATAATGAAGATATTTAAAAGCTGCACATCAGCTATCTGCTCATTTCTTTCTAGGAATGAATGGAAAAGGCTACAGGGCTGATGTCGCCACAAAGCCTGTGAATTTTCATGTAGGACAAAGACACAACCTTTCATGTTTTAGTCACACATCCAGGGAATGTTTGCTTTTGTTGTTTTTTCATTTGTATTTGGTACAATGTCTCACTACTCAGATCAGACTTGTGGTGATCCTCTTGCTTCCAGCCTCTCCAGGTATAGGATTATAGGCATGTCCCACCACACCTCAACTCTGTCCCTATGCAGTGATCCTGAGGGGTAAGGGGTATCATAGGGGATGTTTCTATCATATGGAAGAAAAGAAGTTGCCATGGCTGATTGAGGACTCATACAACCGTTCACCTTCTGAGTCCACTTTGCTCCCAGGTCAGACTTCAGGATGTCTTAAGAAGTGCTGTTCTTGGTTAGGACACTGCAGGCATTCAAACTTTATTCAGTTGCATACAAATGAGGAGACAAATTGTTAAATTTCAATACTTCCATATGTATTTATGAAGTAAAAATAGAATAACCACAATTAAAATTTCTGACCTGGAAATATCATAACTGAGCCTTAGCCATGATTACATAGGTCATGTTGGGACGGTTCTGTAAGTCTTTCTTTTATGGCAGTAAATAAACCATTGAGAACCTTCTGACTGTTTGCATTTCCTCCATCTGGGAGGATACTTTTCTATAATTGCCGTCTGTGAACACCTGTGTTGTACTTCTGCCTATTTCCCGCTACACTGTCTTCCACAGTTTCATCAAAAGTACGCATAGGAACTTGATCTTTTCCTAGAACAGTAGTTCCCCTAGGGGCTGGGGAGATAGCTCAGCATTCTAAATGCCTGACTGGTAAATGCAAGGACCTGACTTCATTTTTCCATACCACACAATGTGCTCACCTTGGAACCCTGGGTGCTGTCCTGGCGACTGAAATTGGGCATGGTGGCACAAATCTGTAATCCCAGTGCTGAGGAGACTGAGACAGGAAGATCATGACGAGTCTGAGTTGCATAGCGAGACATTGTACTGGGATAAATAATTGTGCAAATAAATAACTAAATAAATAACTATTAAATATATGGTTTCCCTAGGCTTTGGGTTTGGAGACTCAGGAATTACTTTGGAGTAGAAAAATATCGATGTTTATATAGCAGGTTTGTGGATTCTTTGAAAATATATCATCTCATGAATTACTAGGCTTTTTCAACTATTTGTTCTTGGTCATTATGTAGTTCTTAGCTTTGAAGTCACATATTTTGTTTAACAGTTTGTGCCTTTGAAGCATGACCCATCTGTCTCTTCCTGTTCGTACTACCGGCAGGATGGAAGAAAAGCTAGCATTTCTACACGTGAAGGCCTCAGTGTGTGACCAGCTGGACCCCTAATGGTTACTGATCCGCCAATCCTTCTCCCCAGACTTACAGTCTTTGGTCATCAATTGAAGAACAACCTACCTGTGCTGTTTTTCCCCTGAATGTTGTGCTTGAACTTTGAGCGTGTTCATCCAGTTCTCACAGTCGCTGCAGTGATTGCTTGTAATAAGTAGGCAGATCTAGGTTACATATTTCTGTATGTGTTCAATTCTATAGCTACACATCTATGTGTGTCTACATGTGTAAACCTGCTAGCTGCATGTCTCCCCTCCACCTCAACCCCAACTGCAGCTCTCCTAAGAACTTCTGAAAAATGTTTACCCTGTAAAGTCAGGTTTGTTGCTGGAATGTTTTCAGTCTTTTATAAATAGCAGCTAATGGGTGGAATTCACACCTTGACCAACTTTCTGTGCTGAGATCTGTGAACTAAGCAACTACATTGAGAACAGTGATGTGTAATATTAAAACCATGCTTGAAATACCTGTCATCTTGGTCTTCTAAGTGTATACCTTTCTAATGTTATATTAACTCTCTTTAATGTAATTCTTTAAAAAAGTAATAAATGAAAATGAGAGATAAGAATAAAATTTTAAGTTTTCCTGAAGGCATGTGCTAATATTTAATAACATATCCCATCTTGCATAACTATGTCTGATAATTTGAACAACAGATTTGATGAAAAAAGTAGGTAATATATCAATCATTGTTAATCACCTCTTCTTGTTTTGAAAATCTGCAATGTGTGGGTTGTTATATTTCACCCTGTCTTTGTTTCTATCTTCGTTTTTATTTTTCTTGCTCTTGCTTTTACTCTTCAAAATAAAAGGATTCCTAATGGAAGATCCTCAAGATGCTTCCCAGCGTCACTCTCTTGAGCTTGCTTTTAACAGCCATGAAGGATAACTACTCCAGTTTTCAAGAGAAACATTTTCTTGTCAGATTTGCAAGGCCCAGGTTTCCCAGACTCAGTCAGTTGGAAGTGGAAGTGTTTCTTTGGCCTCTCCTGTGCCTGTGCTCCCAGGCTTCAGCATGACATCGTGTGTCTCTCCAGCGCTTTGCTAAAAGTGGCAAGATGCAGCCAGCAAAATCAATAATCTAATCTTTCTTAGTATTTTCCAGTGTTACTGTACTTGTGGATGTGTGATTTGCTTTTAAGAACCAGCAGGGGACACTTTTACCAAAATTTACTCTGGGTATAATAAGTTTGCAGGCTACAAATAACTCAGACGGTAAAAAAAGCCCACAACACCAATTCCATTTAGCAAGTTATATGAATTTAAGTCCTGTCATTTGCGACCCTCTATTTTCTGGTACTAAACTCTGTGTGAGTAGTAGCAACAGCATATGCAAATTTCAGGGCTTAAAAGAGATCTATGATATTTGTTATTGTGTTCACGTATTCAGTGGCATCCTAGGTCATGACTACCATGTGCAAACTAGATTTGTCGAATTCAGTTCTGTCTTGCATGATTTTTATGATTGATCTCTCTAGATCATCAAGGTAGTCAAGTCTTCTGACATGACCTCCAACTCTCTCTATCCACTGACTCACATGCCAACACAAATGGGGACCATTACCTCTTTGAAGATTCCTGCAATCAGGGACATGGTTGCTTTTCATGGAGGAGTATTACAGTGGAGAAGACTTACTTTCTTCTCTAACTTGAGGTCATGTAAGGTGTGGACTGATAAGCTCCAGAAAAACAAAGAAGCCAAGGCTCAAAGTACAGATGTCACAAGCAGCAGGGACAATAGCACAGGACACAGAAAAGATGCTTCTACTCCTACTTAGTGGAGTTTCTGTGTGTCTTCATGCATATCTTAACATAACCACTGAAAGGTAACTGAAACAAAAGACATATGAGTTTATGCTCAACTTTAGGGATTTGTTCTTTTCTTATTGGCATTCTATCACTGATGATGTTGTAATAAAACAAAATTGTGATTGGCTTTAAGTTGAGAGCTACAATTAGAATTTTGTTGTTGTTTAAACTCATTCGGAGATTACCAAAAACAAATCAACAGGACCTTTGGGTTTCAACTTCACTCTGAAATACTGTTGTGAGATTGAAAGGTATAAAGCAGTGTTTACATTTGATTTATCTTGGGAAAGCTCTGAACCAAGCAAGGTAATGATTAGACCAAATTGGAACCTAATGTAATGCTTCTTGTTAGATAAGAATAATATCAGTTCAGGCTATCTGGAAGCCACTGAGAATTCCTCACATATATGGTTAAACAGCCTTACCTGAAAGGACAGCTAACTAAACTAAATCGGCATTCTCAGTGTCCCCTGGCATCAGTGAGTAGACACAGCATAGGTTCCACATGAAGAACACTAACTAAGTGATCCTGAAGAACAAACTAAAGGACTGAGGTCCAGACTTAACAGCTGGATAGGAAAGTGAAGCCCCTGCCTGGGGAATAAGTAGAGCTCTTTGTATCTAAATTGTTCTTAATTAGCAGAATATAAAATAAATCCAGAATACTTTATTATACCATGGTGGCTTTTATATTCCCACAATCTAAAGATGCAACACAATAAAATTAAGCAAATACAAAAGCGGAAATTAATATAAGAAATTTACATATTTCTCAAAATAAGACAAGGAAGCAGTAGTTCATGTGCATACACTAAAGGTTGGACTTTGCAGATGTTGAGCAAATAACTTAAGCTTGGTGAGCAGAATTCCCATGAGAATGAGTTTCATTTATGGCCCAGAGGACCAGCATAAATTCTGAGGTCTAACTGAGATCCCTAGACAGAGCTGGGATTTCTGGGCACAGTGACAATTTTTGTCAGCAATCCTCCTGACAACATAAAATGAGGGAATCTTTTTCATTTTGTTTTGGATCAGAGTATAAAACCAAAAATATTTTAGTGAGGTACAAAAATCTATTAGGTGGTGGTGTAACTTAAAGATCTTCAATCTGATAATATCACTGGCTGCCTGGGAGAAGACACCACATATTTCCTTGGTAGTTATCTACCTTCCATCCAGACTTTACAGAATTTTCATTGATCATAAGTAAGAAAGGTGTTGGGGAAAAAGTCATAATAGGAGTACTCCAAGGAAACAAATATCTGAAATGATTACAGCACCTGCAAGCAGGAGCAGGGGTCAGGGTCTTGGGGCCTGCCATGCCAGCCCTGCCGCTGGGGCACACTGAGACAGCAATTGAGACTGGGCATGGTAATGTGTACCTCTAATCCCAGATTTTGTGAGGCTGTAAACAGGTGGATCTCTATGAGTCTAATATAGTTGTGAGACCTTGAAAACTGTGTAGAACCTTCCCTAAAAATACAAAGAAGAAAACAAAAACAACCAAAAAGAAAGCAAAAATAAATAAATGAATAAATGAGAAAAAAAAGAAATAGAAGCAAAATAAGTTTTACTGGAATCTGACACATAAATAATAGCTTGGAATTTATTGGCTAGAAATTATACTTACACAACAATTTAATAATTCCTACACAAAATAGAACTATTTCGATATATGAGAAAAAAGAATATGAAATAAAACCAAATTTATTTGATTCTAAGTGCCACACAAAAATTCTATGAAGAATATAGTACTTAAATTTGAAAACTCAATGATTTGTCAAATAATTCCATGAACTGTTCAGACACAGTGTAAAGGAAAACTGGAGAACTGATAAGAAGCTCCCCATCAGAGCTTAGAGCATACCTCCAGGCATGCATAACAGTTTAAGATGAAGCAGTTGTACAGAAAATGAAAATATCATATATTTAATTGAAGTAGAGCAGATTATAAAAAGTAACAGTTGAAAAGAATAGTAGAATTTTCAAAGTGAATAAATTATGACTAACCATAAGGTTCATAAACTTCAACAAATCTTAGCCAGGATAAAGGAAGAGAAATCATTTTAATAAAATGAAAGCAAACCTTAGATTCCTGCAAAATATTATAACAGAAAGGGGGTGAATAGGGAGATGGGAAAAAGCCAGAGAGATACAAAGATACACAGAGATCAGCATATTTAAAAAGGAAAGAAAAATAGCTGATAGCTATTGAACTCAACATTAACCGTAGAAGTCGGACTAAAAAGGAAGCAGGTATTCAAAGTGTAAAAATAATATAGCATCAATTTAGAATTTCATACTCAGTAAAATTTGTCTTTTAAAATAAAACAAAGCCATCTCAGACACCATAAAAAGACAATTTATTAGTATTAACGGGTCTAACCAAAAGAAACCTCTAAATGTTTTACTATAGGAAAAAAAGGGATAATTACATATGGAGGAGCTCACGTTTAGAAAGAAATGGTGAGCAATTTGAATTACAAACACAGGATATGTCTGATAAAATCTCCATTAGCTGCTTGCTCGTTGCTTTCTCAAAAAGGGACAAAAATGTGGCACTAACAATTTAAAGAAAGGAGAGTGCACTTTGGCACATTGTTTCAGTCCCATGGTGAGGGGATAGATAAAAGAAAGAAAGAAAACCATGTTGAAAGGTCTTGGCAATGAAAAGGTATTTCAACCTTGCTAAGCAGGAAGCAGAGAGGGAAGGGAAAAGATATTCCAGGGAAACAAATGCACTTTCCATGTCATGCTCCCAGGGACCTCGCTCTAGCCAGACCTTACCTTCTAGCAATGCATTCAGCTACTGAACTTAACAGTACCAACTCTGTGATTCCACTGAAGAGTCTGGTATCCCTCAGATTGTATCATCATCAAAAAACTTGGGATGCATTTCAGATCTAAACTATACCATTCTACCCAAGATCCCAAAAGATTCATGTCCATCTCATTAGGAAAAAAAAATCTATTCAGTTAATTTCTGAGCGTGGTCAAAGTCTTAACAGTTCCAGAATTTCTATAACGCCGATGTCCAAACTTTACTCTGTGAACCAAACTCTCAGCTGTGAATCACTGATAAAATTAAAGCAAATCAATTCCATTGTACAATGGCACAGCGTGTAGATTATCTTTCCAAAAGAAAGCAGTAGGACCTATAATAAATCCTTTTTATGCCTGCCTGATATTGAGAGTAAGTTTCAGGAACAGGGCTTCAAAGGATTTTTGTATCCTTGTCTCTACAGGACTGCCAGTTGTAGCCCTATTGTACTCTCTAGAAGTAGCTCGTTTACTATCTGAGACTCTTGTCAGTAGATGGTCTATATTCCAAATTTCTCCAACTACTTTGGGTCTCCACAGTATTTTTAATTTTGTTTCTGGTTTTATATCCTCTGAAAAACAATTTCTGAATAACAATTTTCTTCTAAGACTTCTGACATCTGAAGGAAGCCATAGGGACCCCACAACTCTTACACTGTGCATGTCTATGAAACCAACATTAGCTATCTGATGTCAAAGCTTTTCACCCAGCTGAGCAGTGCCCAAGGCCCCTTGAATCATGGTTGCAAAGATCCTTGAATGTCTGAGCATTGTGAAACAATTTCCATAGTATAAATACCATATTTGGCCATGCTCCATCAGGGAAGTAAAGGCCCTCTACTATTACCTAAGGCATTTTCAAATTGTTTAGCCTGTTGTCATAGTATAAAATACCTGACTTCTTCTGAGTGCTAATCTATTTGTAGCAAACACACTTTCCATGGCTGCACCCTTGCAGGCACTTCCTTTCTGATGAAATTTCAAGTTCCTCACATTTGCTATTTGCTCCTAGTTTTTGTTATAGATTTGGTTTTAAAGCAGTCCATAACATCCATGCCAGAACATGAAAATTGGGGTGCCTTAAAATTTCCTCCATAAATTTATTAGTCCACTGCCATTAATCTAGGTGTTCATTAAAGTCTCATTTTACAAATATATGCAAACATTCAGAAATTTGAAAGTGTCCAACGTGTAAAACTCTTCTGGTCTTAAACACTTCAGATAAGGGATGCTCAGCCTTTACCAGTATCAAGGCTTTTAAGTTGCCTACATTATCTGATTTAAATATAGGGCCATGACTCTAAATGACCTCAAACACAACAATGGGATATCGAGTGCTTTAGATTATCCTATATTGTCAATAATTATCTTTCTGATAAGTCCATCAAACAGGACCTAAGAAGGTGATGCTAAGCCTAAACAAAACAGTGCCGCCCAAGACCCTGCTAGACTATGCTTGAAATGCAGTAAAGGAGATCCTCACACCTTCTCGTCTAGTAGCTCATTGCGGGGACAAAGCCCAGCCCCTGGACTTGACACGTAGCCCAGTACTCCAGCCTGGACTCAACTGCCATACTGACTGGGGCAACCAGCAGACTTCACCCTGGTCCATTTGTAGACTGACAACAACTTGAGCTCAGATTCCACCCATCTTCCTGACCAGGGCTCACACTGGCCAGGTAAGAACTCTCTCAGCACGAATACATCCCCCAAACTGGACAACTTCCCAAATCCCGACTACACCCATATTTTCCACAAGGCCACCTACTATCCCCACGAGGCTGACCACCATCCCAACACATGGGGCCTCATAGTAGCCAGCTGACTGAGCTCCCAATTGTAGCCAGACACCTTTGGAGGGGAACAAGTTTCATGCATCCAGACCCAAATTTTCATAGGTGCTAACTGTATAAGTTCACAAAGGTGCAGAGATCACTGCAATAACAAATGATAAAGAGAAGGAACAAGATCCAATCCAAGATCCCGAGTCCACACAAAACAAATACAGGAAATACTACAATGGAAGTAAATGGGAATCATGCAGAGGGAATCTCTGAATCAGTAGCAGTCGAGGTTGAAAGGCAAGTGCAGAGACGTATAGAACAACTCAGATCTGAGATAACATGTGAAGTAAAAAAAAAAAGTATGAAAAATTAGACGCCGAAATGAAAAACAACTGCAGAAACATATAGAAGAAGTAAGAGCAGAAATAGCCTCTGGAGCTAAAAAAGACCTCTCTAAATCAATAACATCTAAAGTAAGGGAACAACTACAGAAAGGTACAGAGGAGAACAGCAGAAATAATATGTGAACTAGAGAGAGAAAGGACAACCATAATGAGAGACTTCAGTACTATTAAAGAAGACACTGAAAAAACATTGGAGGAGAATAGAAAAATGATGGATTCCCTGAATGAACAATATAGGAAAGAAGTAGATCGCATGAAACAGTTTCAAAGAGATATAAAGAAAAATAAAATCTCAATCACAAGTGGGCAAAACTGTATGGACCAAAGTGATGATAGAATCTCAGATCTTGAAGACACGGCCGCAGCTAGTGAAAAGATAAGAAAAGATCTACTAAAAACAACTAGGATGCAGGAAAAAAATAATTCAACATCTGCAAGATGATGCAAAAATGGACAACGTGAGATTAATAGGAATCAATGAAAGTGAAGGTGTCAATACTAAGGATATAAAAAGAATATAGGCAGAAGTAATAGCAGAAAACTTCTGAAATATGAAAAAAAAATTAGACATACAGTAACTGAAGCATACAGAACCCCAAATAACATCAACCCGACTAAAAATACATCCAGACATATAATAATCAAGATTCAGAAATTCAGCAGAATAGTATACTAAAAGCTTCTAGAGAAAAAAAAAACAGATCACATTTAAAGGAAAACCAATCAGAATAACAGCAGATTTCTCTTCACAAACCATGAAACCAAGAAGAGCATGGAGCAGAGTGTCAAGTCTTCCATGAAAACACATTTCAGCCCAGCCTACTATACCGTGCAAAGCTCTCTTTTAAGTATGAAGGAGAAATGAAATACTTCCATGACAAGGAGCAACTAAAGAATTTCATGACATCACAACCAACCCTACACAGCATAATAAAAAATATTTTAGAGAGGGACCAAAATGACTCAAATTCAAGAAAGGAGAACAGAAAGATCCCACCAAATAGGCTACTCAAACACAGGAGAAAAAGAGGTAAACAGTAGTAAGTAAACATCATGTCAAACATAAGTCAACATATTTCAATTATAACCATCAGTGTAAATGGACTCAATTCTCCAATTAAAAGAACTAGACTGGCAGAATGGATAAGGAAGCAAAATCCAACAATATGCTGTATACCAGAAACATGCTTAACTCATAAAGAAACTCATACACTAAAAGTGAAAGGATGGAAAACAATACTACATGCTCCAGCACCTCAAAAATAAAACAGAGGCAGCAATTCTGTTTGCACAGTCTAAACTTCAAACCAAGACTGATCAAATTAAATAAAGAAGGCCACTACATATTGGTCAGGGGAAAACTTCAAGATGAAGAGGTGACACGCATAAATATGTATGCACCCAACACAGGATCAGCAAGTTATATAAGACAAAACTTAATGGACATGAAAAATCTAATATCCAAAACCACAATCTTAAAAGGGGTCTTCAACACCCCTTTATCGAAAAAAGATAGGTCAAGCAAACAAAAACTTACAAAGAAGTACAAGAGCTGAACCAAAATTTGAAACAACTGGAATTAGTGGACATACACAGTGTTCCACCCAATTACTTCAGAATACACATTTTTTTTCAGCTGCACATTGGACATTTTCTAAAATAGACTACGTATTAGTACATACGTCATGCTTAAGTATATACAAGAAAACAGAAATTGTCCCATGCATACTATCTGGCCACAGTCCAATGAAATTGGAAATAAATGACAAGAGAAACCCCAAGAATGTGAGAAATACATGGAAATTAAACAACAGTCTTCTCAACAACCAGTGGGTTACAGATGAAATTAAACAAGAAATTAAACAATATCTTGAATTTAATGAAAATTCAAACACAACCTACCGGAATTTATGGGACACCACGAAAGCAGTTCTTTGAGGGAACTTTATAACTTTGAACTCACACATTAAGAAAACAGAATGGGAACAAATAAATACTCTCTTGGAGCACCTCAATCGACTAAAATTGAAGAGCAAACGAAATCCAAAGCCCAAAGATGGAAGGAAATTATAAAGATTAGAGCAGAAATCAACTCAATTGAGACAAAGAAAACAATACAAAGAATTAATGAATCAAAAAGCTGGTTCTTTCAAAGATTAAATCAAACTGAAGAGCCCCTAGCTAATCATGAAAAACAGGAAAGAAAAGATTCAAATTCAAGCAACAAGTAATGAAAAGGGTGAAATTACTACAGACACAGCAGAGAATCAGAGGTTCATAAACAACTACTTTCAGAATCTTTACTGTCACAAAATTGAAGACACAGATGAAATGGACAGATTCCTACAAAAATACAAACTAACCAAACTCAATCAAGAAGATATAACAACTCTAAATTACCCAATAACAGCCATGAAATACAAAAAGTAATAAAAAGCCTACCGACAAAGAAATGTCCAGGATCTGATGGATTCACTACTGAATTCTACAAGAAATTAATAGAAGACTTAATCCCAACACTCCTCAAACCTCTTCAATGAAATTGAAAAGGAAGCAATCCTTCAAAAATCTTCCTAGAGGCAAGTATTACACTGATACCAAAACCAGAGAGAGATACAACTAAAAAAGAAAACTACAGGCCAATTTCTCTGATGAACATAGATGTAAAAATCCTCAATAAAATCCTCACCAATAGAATACAACTAATTATCAAGAAGATTATACACCATAACCAGGTAGGATTCATCCCAGGGTTGCACGGATGTTTCAATACATGCAAATCTATAAATCAATAGAGCCAAAGCCAAAAATCACATGATTGTCTCAATTGCTGCCAAAAAGGCCTTTGACAAAGTCCAACACTCATTCATGTTCAAAGTCCTACAGAAAATTGGAATAGAGGGCCTCTACCTCAACCTGATAAAAGCTATCTACAATAGTCCAACAGCTAATATAATTCTAAATGGGGAAAAACTGAAGTCTTTTATTCTCAAATCTGGCATAAGACAAACATGTCCTATATCACCACTCCTATTCAATATAGTTCTGGAATCATTAGCTACAGCCATTAGACAAGAGAGAGAAATAAAAGGAAGAAGAATAGGTAAGAAAGAAGTAAAACTACTATTATTTGTAGATGACATGGTGATCTACTTGAAAGACCAAAAGAACTCCACTAAGAAGCTTTGAGAATTAATACACAAATTCAGTAGCATAGCAGGTTACAAAGTCAACACACAAAAGTCACTGGCATTCCTTTACACAGATAACAAAAGCACTGAGAGAAAAATTAGAGAAGCAGTAGCTTTTTATGATGGCACTGAAATAAATGAAATACTTAGGAATTAACCTAACTAAAGAAATAAAAGACCTTTTCAATGAAAACTACATTATTCTTAAAAAAGATATCCTAGAAGATTTCAGAAAATGAAAAGATATTCCCTTCTCCTGGATAGGAAGAACGAACATTGCTAAAATGGCCATACTTCCTAAATTATTATACATGTTTAATGCAATTCTTTTCCAAATACCATCAACATACCTCATAGATCTGGAGAAATCATTCCTAAAATTTATTTGGAACCAAAAAAGACTCAGAATTGCAAAGACAATTCTGGGCAACAAAGGTATGGCAGGACGCACTACAATTCCTGACCTAAAGTTATACTACAAAGGTATAGTAATAAAATCAGCATAGTATTGCCAAAGAATAACCCTTAGGATCAATGTAACAGATTAGAAGATGCAGAAGCAAATACAAACACACTCAGCCAGGTCATTTTTTTGACAAAGGGGCCAAACACATTTACTGGAAGAAAGATAGCCTCTTTAACAAATGGTGCTGGAAAACTGGCTCTCTACAATGATGAAAACTAAAACTTGACCCTAGTCTATCACCATGCACTAAACTAAAGTCAAAATGGATTAAAGATCTAAACATTAAAAGCAAAACATTAAATCTCCTGGAAGAGAAAGTGGGAGGAAATCTTGAAGACATCGGAGTAGGCAAAAAGTTCATAGACAGAAATCAAATTGCACGTTTAGCACTTGAAATCATCAACAAATGTTACCTCCTCTGGCTAAGAAGTTTCTGCACAGCAAAGGAAATTACCAACAGTGAAAAGACAACCCACAAATTTCGAAAATATTTTAATTAATAAGTATTCAGGCAAAGGTCTTCTATCTAGAATCTACAAAGAACTAAAAACCATCAGGTTTCCAAAATTCAAAGACCCAATCCAGAAACGGGCATCTGAGATGAATACACACTTCTCAGAGAAAGAAATGCAGCAAGGTTACAAATACATGAAGAAATATTCCACATCGCTAGCCATTCATTAAATGCAAATCTTAACAACACTTAGATACCATCTCACCCCAGAAAGAATGGCTATCATAAAAAAAATCAATCAGTAACAAATGTTGAAGAGGCTGTGGCGAAAAAGGAACCCTTCTCTACTGCTGGTGAGAATGCAGATTGGTGCCACAACTATGGAAAGCAATGTGAAAGATCCTTACAAATCTAGAATTGGAAGTTCCATTCAATCCAGCTATCTCCCTACTGGGAATTTTCCCAGAAAAACTGCAAACATCATACCATAGTGATATCTGTGCATCTATATTTATAGCAGCTCAATTTGTATTAGTCAAATCTTGGAAACAAACAAAATGCCCATTATTTGAAGAATCGTTGAAGAAAATGTGGCATTTTTATACAATGGAATATTATTCAGCTATAAAGAATAATAAGTTTGAAGGCTTCATATATATATATG
>PVJA010048219.1:0-14305 GCA_004027025.1 Myocastor coypus | reverse complement strand
AAAAAAAAAAAAAGTAATGTGGATTTAGAAAGGTTAATGTTTAATTGTTTGATCAATCTTATATACCTATATGTATTAATCTAAACTGATCTGAGGATGAAAATATGTAATATAACCATTGTTAAATTTAAACAATAAAAGAATTGAAAAAAATAAAAAAAAAACTGCTAAGTGGAACTTTAAAAAAAAAAAGAATAAAAAATGATAGAATCCTTTAATGAACAATATAGGAAAGTAATAAAATGTATGAAGCAGATTCAAAGTGCTATACAGGAACTTAAAACTTCAATTACAAGCTGGCAAAACCATTTCAATGAAAGTGAAAATAGACTTTCAGACCTTAAAGACACCATTGCAGGTAGTGAAGAGATAAGAAAAGATCTCTTAAATAAATAACAGTTTTTGATGGCTTTAGGCGACCCCTGTGTTTTGGTCGTTCGACCCCCAGGGTTGCGACCCACAGGTTGAGAACCACTACACTAAGGCAAGCCACTTGGCAACATACCAAGACCCTATCTTAAAATAAGCAATAAAATAAGAAGGACTGGAAATGTAGCTCAGTCAGAGCATGCCTGGGTTCAATCCCCAGCTCTCTCTCTCTCTCTCTCTCTCTCTCTCTCTCTCTCTCTCTCTCCCTCCCTCTTTCACACAGACACACACACACACACACACACACACACACACACACACTTCAGACAAAACTAAGGAGCCGCAGTTAACCCAGTTAACTAACGTTAACAGGAATGCCAGGAAAAAAAAAAGAACTAGGCTAGAAAGGGCTTGTGTCATTGGGGCAGTAGTGAAAAAGGGGTGTAGCAGGTATATATTTGCAATTAATCTTAGCCAAAGGCCAAGAAGCAGTGACAGGTATGTATTTGACTATAGACTACAGGAAATCTAACTCAAATTAGCTTAAAACAGTGCTTTTTTTGTTTTGTTTTGTATTTGTTTTTGTTGTCGATGTGTCAGGCTCCTGCTATGCAGTCCAAGCTAGCATTGAACTCACTATGTAGCCCAGCCTGGTCCCTAACTTGTGGTGAGGCCCCTACCTCAGGTTCTGAGATTACAGGCGAATGCCATTGCACCTGGTTTAAAACCAGTGGCTTGGGGCTGGGGAGATAGCTCCGAGGCACAAGTGCCTGCTGGGCAAGTGCAAGGTTGTGAGTTCGAACCACACACACACACACAAAAAAAAGCAGTGGCTTTAGAAGTACTTCATTTTTGAGGCACAGCGTGAAATAAATTTCCACTTTGGCTCTGTACACGCAGGTCCTTGTCACTAGGCAAAAGCTTTACAAAGCACTGCTGCATGTGACACATTCTAATATCTCCAGTGCTGCCAGACCAGGTGACAGAACTAGGCAGACACAAGTCCAGAGGAAAAAAGGGCAACGGAGATTCTGAGCACCTTGCTGAGGAGCAGGCTGCTGCCCCCCGGAAGCCTCCGCTACATCTCTCCTCATGGGTCAGAGCCAAACCACAGATCCATTGCCAGTCTGTCTTTCTCTATTTTTTTATTTTTTTTTATTTTTTTTTTTTTTGTCTTTTTGAGACAGGGTCTCACTATGCAGTTGAGGCTGGTCCTGAGCTCACTTTTGTAGCCCAGGCTGGTCTCGAACTCGCACCAATCCTCCTGCCTCAGCCTCCCAAGTGCTGGGATTACAGGCGTGAGCCACCACGCCCGGCCTCTCTATTTTTTTAAAAGAATTATTTTATTTTTTTCTTGTTTCAGAACTTTTGTTTGTTTATTTATTTATTTTTATGCCCAGCTCAGCCTGCCCCTAGGGCAGGGCTGGCGCAGCATGTGGTGCCAGGGATCCAACCGCGGTCCCTGCAGCCGCCTAAGCTTTCCTAAGCAGGCGCTTTAGACCACTGAGCCATCCTGCCGGGCCCCGTTTCTCTATTTTTTTAAAAAAATTCTTTCTGGGGCCCGGCAGGATGGCTCAGTGGTCTAAAGTGCCTGCTTCGGAAAGCTTGGGCGGCTGCAGGGACCGAGGTTCGATCCCCTGGCACCACATGCTGCGCCAGCCCAGCCCTCAGGGCAGGCTGAGCCGGCCATAAAAACGAATAAACAGACAAAAGTTCTGAAACAAGAAAAAAAAATTAAATAATAAAATTTTAAAAAAAATTCTTTCTTTCTTCCTCTCTCAGTGAAGATGTTTTTGTTCATTGTTGCATTTGTGGGGGAGGGCAAAGTTTTTGCAGTGAGCTACATCCCCAACACTTTTTTTTTTTTTCAGGGACCAGAGTTCAAACTCACTACCTTGCACTTGCCAGGCAGGCACTCATGCCGTGGAGCTATCTCTCCAACCCCTTGATTTTTAATTTTGAGACAGAGTCTTTTTAAGTCACTAAGCTGCTCAGGCTGGGCTCAGACTTGAGATCCTCCTGCCTCAGCTTCCACGAGTTCTGGGATTACACGTGTGTGCTACCACAGCTAGCTCACAGATCCATCTGACCCAATCCCCAGCAAGAGAAACAGAGTGGCTGCATAGGAGAGTGAGTCATCAAGGACATGTCCACAATGTAAATGCCAAGAAAGTCAACTCCTGAGGATTCAGGAGAGGCCACAAAGTTGAATGGAGCAACAGAGATTCACAATGGCTGCCTAGTGAAAAGCATGCTGGGTACAGGGCAACCTGGAGAATGAGTAGGAGCTAGGAATGGACAGACACCGACTTCCTCAAGGGCTACCCAGAGCAATACATGGAGGCCAGCTCTTGAGGACCAGCCTGGAGGACTAAGGAGAGCAGGCACTGGCACCCAGGAAAGACGTGCATAGGACACTGAGCTGAGGCTGGGGAGCCAGGAGTCAGTATGTGGCCAACTGAGGGCACGCAAGCAGTCCAGAGGGCCCAGGCTACAAAAGCAGGGTGCTGGGAACCAGGCGGGGAGGAGGAACACAAGAGCTTGCTTAGCCCTTTTGTGCTGCCACCATAACAGCATGCACAGACTGCAGGATTTCTAAAGGACTCAAGTTTCTCAGTCTAGAGGCCAGGAGTCCAAGGCACTGGTATCTGAGGAGGGCCTTCTTGCTCCATTGTCAAACGGCTGAAAATAGGACAACACAGGGACAACTCTAGGCTTGGCTTTAAGGCTTAATTTCTACCCCTGCCCTACCTGCAAAGTCCTTTGCCTCTCCCCTCCCCCACCACACTATATACCCTTTCTAGTACTGGGTCCAGGCTGCCCAGGGCATCTCCTGCAAGCTCCTCAGGCAATGACTATCTATACTGGTTAAGCGTACGGGTTTGGGGGCTGGAGAACAGTTCAGCAGCATAAGTGCCAGCCTGGCAAATGAAAGGTTTGATCTCCAGTACAAGAGTACGGGTTTTCAGTCTCACTCCCTGGATTCAAATTCCTACCCTTCCATCTCCTAGCCCTGTGACCTTGGACAACCTAGTGACCATGTGTGAGCCCCAGTTGCCTCATCTGCAATAGGGGAGTGACACCAGCATGTGTCTCAAAGGGTTATGACAATTAAATGAGCTAAGACTGGTGAAGGGCTACAGCCGTATCTGGCACAAACAAGCCCTTCATGTGAAGTGAATTATATTGCTGGCACAGTGACGAGAGGGGGAAAAAGACAGCAAACCCACCACTTCCAGCACTAATCTACTGGCTAGGATGCTGCTGAAACAGCCCCATCGGGGCCCACCCCTGGTGCTGGTGCATTGTGGGTTAAATTTCAACATGCATGTAGAGGGGACAAAAATATCAAACCAGGCCGAGCGTGGCCCATAATCCCAGCACTCAAGAGCCTGAGGCAGGAGGACTGCTGTGAGTTTAAGGCCAGCCTAAGCTACATACCAACTCAAAGACCACCCTGAAAAGCCAGCAAGGTGGTTCAAACTACTTCCTGGTAGTTCACAGGGGGGGGGGGGCTCTATCCTTTCCTTTCCGGGCCTCCCACAGTCCAGTGACTGAGTTCCAAGAGAGAAGTGGAAGTTGCCCAGTCTCTGAGGGTCTAAGCCCAAAACCCAAGAGCCTCCTGTCACCCTCTGCTGTTAGTCAGAGAAGGCCCAGGCTCTACTCATACTCCCTCCATTAATGACACCTTGTTAGTTTCCTGGTGCTGCTGTAAGAAATGGCAAGAGTCTGGGTGTTGTAAAACTACAGAAATTCGGGCTGGGGAGATAGCTCAGTGGTATGAGTGCCTGCCTGGCAAATGTAAGGTCCCAAGCTGGATCCCCAGTATCAAGGAAAAAAAAAAAAAAAACTATAGATGTGCACTCACTCCCAGTTCAGCTGGGAAGGTTCCCTTGTGAGGACCCCAAGGGAGAACTGAAGGCTGGTGGTCCTGAGCAACACCCAGCCCTCTGCCTCTGTGGTCACACAGCAACACATTTTCACGGCCTTTTCTCTCTGTGTATCCTTGTGTCTCTGTGCCCAGATCACATTTATTTATTTTATTTCATTTCATTTCATTTGTGTGTGTGCAGGGTGTTACTAGGCAACTCGGACTCAGAGTGACCCTCCTGTTTTCAGCCTCCTCAGCACTGGGATTGTAGGCCTACACCACCATGCCCGGACTTGGTGGCTAGGTCAGCATGCCAGGGGGCAGGGCTGGCGCAGCCTGTGATGCTGGAATCTAACCCCCACCCTTGCACTTGCCTGAGTAGGTGCTCAGTCCACTGAGCTATCTCATTGGCCCTTATTTATTTATTAGCACTCAGGATTGAACTCAGGGCTTTAGCCCCTGAGCTGCAGCCCTACCTCTTTTTATGTTCTTTTATTTTGAGTCGAGGTCTCCCTAAGTCATTAACTTGCCCAGACTGGCTCAGATTTTTTTTTTTTTGGTCTTTTTGAGACAGGGTCTTGCTATGCAGTTGAGGCAGGCCTTGAGCTCACTTTTGTAGTCCAGGCTGGTCTCGAACTCACACCAATCCTCCTGCCTCAGCCTCCCAAGTACTGGGATTACAGGCATGAGCCACCACGCCCGGCTGGCTCAGAATTTTGATACTGCTGCCTTGGCCTCTGGAGTGCTGGGATGACAAGCTCACACCACCACACCTGGCTCAGATTTCTTCTTCGTAGGACCCCAGCAACATACTTAGTGCAGCCAGCATGCCAATCCTCTGCGGCCACTCCTAAACTTGACTATATCTACAAAGACCCTGTTTCTAAATAAGGCACATGCCCAGGTACCAGGCTCAGAAAATTCGGCCTGGTACCAAGGGGACAGGGGGGACACCCTTCAATCCTTAGCATTCCCTTACCTCTTGGTTGGGGGATGACACAGAATTTGCAGCCATCATTCATGCAGCATCTGAAACCGATCCCAGCAAGGGAAGCGAGCTGGGAAGGGCAGGAAGCCAACACAGCTTATGTAATCGGTGCAGCTGTTACCGCGGGCAACTGGGGTTCTGGCAGGCTGGGATCTCCAGAGGACACTGCAGGACACACCTCCAGGGTTCCTCAGCCAGGGCTGAGCAGCTGGAGTGCTGACCTGCCGGTCCCCCGCCCCCACCCCCCATCACAGCCAGACTGACTGCGCACCCGAAAGACCCCCTCCTCTGTTGCGCACGGGGGGAGGAGGTGGGGGGTGTCTGCGGCGAGCAGTCTCCTGAGCACAGGGCCAGCCACCGAAGTGTCTGCTGCCAAGGGCAGGTCGTGGCAAGCCATCAGGAGGAGCGGAGGTGCCCATGGCAAAATTCCAATCCCACAGGTTTAACCACTAGTAGAGGGCTGGGGCGTGGTGGGGGGGGCTGATCTGGGAAGATACAGACAAACCCAGGGACCACCCCACAACCATTCGAATCACAAGCCGGAAAGCCCGGGGAGGGCAGGACAGGGCTCCTCTCCTCACAGGTGGGCTGCTAGAGGTGGGTTGGGGACAGAAGAAGGACCCAGGGCTGAGTGCGGGGAGCCGCTTTGCAGCGTGGGAAGCAGAGGGGATGGGGGAGGGATGCCCAGCCGCAGCATGTTCGGTCCTGAGGGCTGAGGGCCAGAGCACCCCACACCGCAGCCACGCTGGTCTTGGTGTTGCTCGGGTGCCTTTTCTGCCTCAGTCAGGAGAACGTGATGGGAAAGCAGCTCGTGACCTCCCTTCGCTTGATGCCCCGCAGACCGACCAGGCTTCTGTGGCCACAGAGCTGCCTGCAGAAAACAGCTGTGAGTTTCTCATGAGTGATTTTAAATGATTCCTGCTCTGTCCATGAGGGGAAATCAAGTATTAAAATCCAGCAAAAGCGCAGCCAACCCGGGGCTGCTCTGATAGTGTGGCCACTGGTGTTGAAATCACCAGGGAGAGAGCCACGCTCCCCAGGCCAACACGGGCACGCGCCTGAGGCCACCCAGTCTGCAAATGAGGCCACTGCACCCTTAGCCTGGGCCTTGCACTGAGCGGCTCATTTAATCCTTCCAACCCATCATTCGCAGCTCAGCCATTCATTATGCAACGAATAATCACGAAGCACTTGCTATATGTCACTTGCTGTTCCAGGCACTGGGAAACTGTAGCGAACAAAACAGATTTTTAAAGAAATCTCTGTAGTCACGGAGCTTACATTTTTGTGGGGGAGTAACGTAACAAACAAATAAATAGGCAAAACCTGCAGTGTGTTTTACTGTGGTGTGTGGGAGGAAGAACCAAGGGACAGAGGAAGAGAGGGGATTTGGATGCTGGGGGTTTAGGAGAGGAGGACAAAAGAATGACAGGGACTTATGTACTGAGAAGTCTGCAATTCCATAGAGAACTGATAAAGGTTCAGAAGAACCTGGCATGGGAGGTTGAGGCAGGAGGATCCCAAATTCAAGTCTAGACCAGGCAATTTAGCAAGAATCTATCTCAAAAAAATAAATAAATAAAAATAAAAAGTTTGGCCCGGCGGGATGGCTCAGTGGTCTAAAGCCCCTGCTTGGGAAAGCTTGGGTGGCTTCAGGGACGGCGGTTCGATCCCTGGCACCGCATGCTACGCCAGCCCTGCCCTCTGTGTGGGCTGAGCCAGCCATAAAAATGAGTGAATAAATGAATAGGGGTTCTGAAACAAGAATAAAATAAAATAAAAAATTTAGCCGGGCATGGTGGCTCACGCCTGTAATCCCAGCACTCGGGAGGCTGAGGTAGGAGGATTGGTGCGAGTTCGAACCAGCCTGGGCTGCAAAAGTGAGCTCAGGACCAGCCTCAACTGCATAGCAAGACCCTGTCTCAAAAAGAAAAAAAAAGTTTGAGGGTGTAGCTGAATGCCATGGCCCTGACTTCAAGCCTTGGTACCACCACGAAAAAGAGAACAAGAGGAGGAGGCAGAGGAGGAGGAGAAATTGGGACTGCAGGGACTCCTGGGGACAATGCAGAAAGAGCAGGCCAGGAAACATTACAGCAGACAGGCCAGCCATTGCAGAGGTCCTGAGGGGAAAGTGGCCAATGTATTCCAAGAACTTCAAAGAGACCAGTGTGTTTGCAATGGAGGAAGGGAGGTTAGCAACCAGAGAAGGAAGAGGGGCAGCCACCCCCTCAGTCAGGGCCTTCCTATTGCCCTGTGTTTTCTCTCACATAATGTAGAAAAGTTCTGGAATCTTCTGTGCAGAAAGGGATAGGGTACAACTTCAGTTTTCAGAGATCCCTCTTGCTGTTGTTGTCAAAATGGACCCCCAAGGGAGAGGGCCCAAGAGGGTCCATGGTGCAGAAGCTGTGCAGCAGTGCTGAGAATCCCTGCTGGAGCCGGCAGCACTCTCTTACTGAGAACAGTTTCCCACTTGAGTCCACCATTCTTGGAAGGCCACTTTCATCATGCCTTTTACAAAGACAGAAAGACACTCTCTGTGACCTTAAGTGACTTATGTCATCAAGGTCCCCAGTTGATGAGCATGTGCCTTACTGCTCTGCTGCAGAGCTATGTCCCCAACCTGTGAAGCCCTTGTCAGGAAAGTGTGGTTTGGCATTCCCATGGGGCTGAGGCAAGTTAAAATCCTAATCTCTGCAGTCTTCACTTTTTTCATCATTCTCTCCTTACTGCAGATAAAACACAAAAGCCCCATTTTGTCCCCAGATCTCTGATGCCTGACACCTTCTGGTCTCTTCCTGGGGAGGCAGACTGGTGTAGGTCTGGGCTAAGAACCTATCAGAAGCCACGGTGGGGTGGCTGATAGAAACACAAACTGGCTCCCCTTCAGATAGCCAGACAACCATGTCCCCAGCCCTCGGGCCTTTGGGGCAGGGCCACTGCTACTCAGTCTTTAGACACCCCAGAGGCACCCCTCCTTCTCAGTTGTTTTCAACCAAAGCCAAGGGAAGCAAGGCACTAAAGGATTATAAGGGATCAGCCGTTCCTAGCACGGCGCTGTACACCCTTGCAGGTACACAGGCCCATATTTGTAATAATTATGGTTTTGTATTCTGATGTACTAGGAAAAAGCAGAGCAGGCACAGCTAAGCTGTGACTTCATGAATATTGTTGCTGAGGAGGAAGCTGAGTATTTAGGGTATGGGGGCTTATTTTTAAGGAAAAAAGATGGTTTGAACTGAAAAAATACCATGTTAATAATAACATACGTGGTGTAAAGCCTGGAACACAGCTCAATGATAGGGCCCATGTGTCAGCTGAGTGACGGAGGCCCTGGGTTCTGTCCCCAGCACTACCAAACCAAAGTATGGGGTATTGCCGGGCGAGGTGGCTCACGCCTGTAATCCCAGCACTTGGGAGGCTGAGGCAGGAGGATTGGTGCGAGTTCGAGACCAGCCTGGGCTACAAAAGTGAGCGCAGGACCAGCCTCAACTGCATAGCGAGACCCTGTCTCAAAAAGACAAAAAAAAAAGTATGGGGCATGAAATAAAGCAAATACCACAAAGGAGGTCAAGAAGAATGCTGTAGGCTGTCCGAAGAGGAGGAATAGAAATAGAGAGGAGCCCCTCTCTCCCAATGTCAAAGGAGTTCTTTCAGTATCCTTTTGAAATAGCAAAAGAACAGGCACCATGTGGAACACTAGAAAATACAGATCATCAGAAATGTTCACATAGAGAGCTGGCAACATGGCTCAGCGGCCTAAAGTACCTGCTTAATCAAGCTTGGGCAACCACAGTGACTGAAGTTTGATCCCTGCACCACATGCCCCAGGGCAGGTAGAGCTGGCCATAATAAAAAAAAAAAAAAGAAAGAAAGAAAGAAAGAAAAAAAAAAGGAAGGTTTAAAAATGTTCACACAGCCGGGCGTGGTGGCTCACACCTGTAATCCCAGCACTCGGGAGGCTGAGGCAGGAGGATTGGTGCGAGTTCGAGACTAGCCTGGGCTACAAAAGTGAGCTCAAGGCCAGCCTCAACTGCATAGCGAGACCCTGTCTCAAAAAGACAAAAAATAAAATAAAATAAAATAAAAATGTTCACACAGAGGGCCAGCCAGATAGCTCAGTGGACTAAAGTACCTGCTTAGGCAGAGCGCAGCGGCTAAGCTTCAATCCCCAGCTTGCCATGCCAGCCCCGCCCACAGGGCATGCTGAGACTGAAATTGGGTGTGGTGGCATGTGTCTGGAACCTGAGCATTTAGGAGGCTGAAAACAGGAAGATCACTATGACTCTGATCTGTATAGTGAGACCCTGTAAGCCCTGTACTAAATACAGGTAGATAGATGATAGATAGATAGATAGATAGATAGATAGATAGATAGATAATTAGTGTTCCCATAGAAATTTCACACCCTTGCCTCCTGAGTACGAACCATTACCAACTGACTATGTAAGCTGCTTTGTTTTCTACTTCGAATGCCACCCATTAGGTCCCTCTAACTTCCGGAGGTCAGCATGTCGGTGGACTCCACTCTTGGTCCCGGGTCTCCTAAGGCCAAAATCAAGATGGCAACCAGGCTGGGCTTTTATCTGGAGGGGAGAATCCACTTGTAAGCTTCTCCAGGTTCCTGCTGGACTTGGCCACCCTGTGGCTATGGAATGCCGGTGAGTTCCTCAGAAAACTAAAAATAAGCTAGGCACAGCACCACATACCTGTAATTCCAGCACTCCAGGAGGTTGAGGAAAAAGGATTGAAAGTTCAAAAAAAGCCTGGGCAATTTAGCAATTTAATGAGACTCTGCCTCAAAATAAAAAATAAAGAAAGGGCTGGGATGTAGCTCAGTGGTTTCAGCCTCCACTACTGAAAACACACACATGCCAAACTAAAAATAGAGCTACCATATAATCCAGCAAGCCCACTTCTGGGTAAATAGCCACAGGAAATAAAGTCAGCACGCCAGAAAGGTAACTGCGCACACATATTTCTTTCAGCACTATTCGCAATAACTAATAAATGAAGTCAGCGTAAGTGCCTCTCAGTAGACAGACTGGTAAAGATGTGTAGGGTATATGTATGCAGTGGAAAATTATTCAGTCATAAAGAAGAATAAAATTTCCAGGCACGATAATGCATGCCTATAATCTCAGCTACTCAGGCAGCTGAGCCAGGAGGATCATCTACTACTTCAAGGTCAGCCTGGGCTGCATAGTCAGTTCGAGGCCAGCCTAAACCACATAGTGAGATCCTGCTCCAAGTAAAATTTTGTGAATAAAACAAAAAGAGCTGGGGATGTGGTTCACCGACAAAAAGGGGGGAGAGGAGATAGAGTATGGGGTGGGAGAGAGAAGAGGTAAGAGAGAGAAAAGCAAAGTCCTGTCATCTTCCGTAGAGTGGATGGTACCCTAGCATGTGATGTTAAATGCGTGAAGTCAGGCACAGAAAGGCCAGTTCTCTCTGCACTCATGTTGTGAAAACTAAAAACAGCCACTGTGAGAGACTAGTGACTACTAAAGGATGAAAACGTGAGACTGGATGGAATCGGCACACGCTGTACGAAGTGTACAAACGCCACACTGAAGCCCGCGAATATGTACCGTCAATATGTGTTCATTAAAACCTGTTAAAATTATGGATCTCGGGTGCAGCTCAATGGTACAGCACTTGCCCAGCATGCCCATGACCCTGAGTTCAGGCCCCAGCACCACAGAAAATGAAAAAAAAAAATTAATCTAAGAAGTGCAACTAACTAAAGGGCCCTCTCCCCAGTGATGAGATCAGGCCACCAGGATTATCTCCCCACTTGAAGGTCAACTGTGCCAATCAATGTAACAATCCAGGAGAGAAGTTGCTAATACTTACAACTCACAACTGGGGATAGGAGTATGAAATCTGCAGGTGCTTTACGGTTCTATGTACCACAGTATCCTTACAGATCCTTCTCTGGATGTGGACTTGGACATGCATACATGTGTTACAAATATGAGAAGAACCTGCCCCTTCCTTTCATCTGTCTCCATTGGCACATCCAGCAGGAAGGGACGAGGCAAACAGAAGCGTGCCGGCTGTGCTCCCAGGGGCCACGCATGGCAAAGCCCCTCTGCGGGAGCTCAGCGGGAAGGTAAAGATCCCAGCTCCCTTGCTCTTGGGTTCACTGCATAACGACTGCCAGAGCCCCCAGCATGTACTGAGTCCCAGCTGCTCCAGGAAAACGTGCTGCTAACCTCCAGGCACCCTTCCCGTCCTGCCCTGCGCACTCTTCCACCTCCCTCAGCACTTCCCGACATATGAACGGACTTCAGCCACCTCCTGGGGTCCACCCCTGCTCCTGAGACCCAAGCGAAGCTAAGCCCAGAGGTTGCCAGGCCATGAAGAGGCATGAGATTGTTTCAGTGTTTCATGTTTCTTTCACACAGGGCTCTATTCATGTATTATTAATGCAATTAAAATCCATTTTAAATAATAAATGCTTCAAGAGGAAAAACTATAGCTAGGGGACACAGAAATAGCGGAGAGAGACCACATCCTGTGCCCCTCATTCCTTCCTTTGCTGTGAGATCTCCACTGTCCCCTTGGGGGGGGGGGGCAAACAGACCTGAGCATGGCATCTCTGTGACACACTTAGGGCCCAAACGAGAGTCTCCACTCCCTCCTCCTAGGGCCCCACTAGGATCCAGAAGGGAACAAAAAAACAATAGAAGCCAGTAATAAGGAAGGGGGAGTGTCAGCAGACGAGAGATTTCGACACATTTCTGGAAGACAGAGAACAGAAGGAAAGGTGGTGACAGGTGACACAGAACAGAGAAAGCCACAGCTGGAATCCTGGAAGGAAGAAAACTCAGGCTGAGACCGCAGGGTTCTCCAAAAGCAGGAACAAACAGCAACTAGAAAGTGAAGTAAGGGCCAGGCAGGATGGCTCAGTGGTCTAAAGCGCCTGCTTAGGAAAGCTCAGGCAGCTGGAGTGACCGTGGTTCGATCCCCAGCACCACATGCTGCGCCAGCCCTGCCCTCAAGGCAGGCTGAGCCGGCCATAAAAATAAATAAATAAACAAAACAAAAGTTCTGAAACAAGAAAAATAAAATAAAATAAAATAAAAAATTTTAAAAAAAAGTGAAATAGAAGCGTCTGAAACTACAGGGCTCTGGCCGGTCAAACACTCACCCTGTCACCTTCCCCCAGGGAACAGGTACAGGAGCCACTCCTGGGTTGCTGTTGGTTGACACTGGCGTTGGTGCCTCACTTCCCAACAAGGGGTGGAGGTGGAAGAAAATTGATCCTCTAAGAAACAGATCATTTAAGCACGCAGGAGAGAGGAATTCTAAAAAGGAATATAGTACCCTCAGAGAGAGCCAAAGCCACTATATCCGTGAGGCAGGAAGATGGTGCCAACAATTACACAGAAAGGAAGAGCCAGTGGAATTTTAAATATTTAGAGAAAGAGAGAATGAAATTGATTGAAGCCCTAAAAGAAAGAAATCAAAAGAATCTTCCAGAACATGGGGCATAATGAAAGAGAAAAGATAAGAGACCTAGAGGATCATTCTGGGAGGTCTGATGTGTGACTAATAATAGGATTTTTAGAAAGAATAGAGAAGGCAGACAGAACAAGTGAGCCGGCCAGCCTCCCAAGTGAACTGTGCGGCTTATGACAACACAGAGAGGCCTCATAATGAAGATCCCTAGGGGACGGAAACTTTAGGGGGTGCAAGGCTGGAGCTATTCACTGGGAAACCTCTCCCACCCGCCCTGAGTTTGGCATGAAGTAGGAAAGCCAGGTGCCTCTGCTCTCCCTGGTGATCTCGTGGGCCCGATATAGGATTCTCCCGCAGGTCCCGCAGCCAGGCCCTGAAGCCGGTCTTGAACTTGGAGCCCTACCTCAGCTTCCCAAACTGCTGAGATTACCAGTGCATGCCTGTTCACTCTGCATGACTACATGCTTTGGATGTTGGAATGAAATGCAAAGGAGTAAGTCCTCGGTCACTGGAGGCATCTGAACAAAATTCACAGAGATGTCTGTCAGGAAAACTGCAAAAGGAATTTAAGCCTTACAATTGTCAGAGTCATACAGACAAAAAATAGAATAGAAGTTTCCGGGGGCTGAGAGAAGAAAAATGGGGAGTTAGAATTTAATTGGCAAAGAGTACCCGTACAGGGGCTGGGGAGATAGCTCAGTGGCACAAGTACCTGCCTGGCAAGTACAAGGTCACGAGTTGGAACTCAGGTCCCGCAAAAAAAAAAAAAAAAGAAGAACACCTGTTAGAATGGTGCTAAATACAGTAGAAACAGAGAATGGTGATGGTTACACGCTGGTACTGTACTTGTTTTGAGTAAATGGTACACTGAAAACAAGGGCTAAGGCTGCGTGTGGTGATGTACACCTATGACTCTTGCACTCAGGAGGTTGAGGCAGGAGGATCACTCTGAGCTCAAGGCCAGGTTGGACTATGTAGTTTAGTGATGGCGGACCTTTTATTTTATTTTTAAATTTTTACTTTATTTTTTTCTTGTTTCAGAACTTTTGTTTGTTTATTTATTTATTTGTATGGCCGGCTCAGCCTGCCCTGAGGGCAGGGCTGGCACAGCATGTGGTGCCAGGGATCAAACCTCGGTCCCTGCAGCCACCTAAGCTTTCCTAAGCAGGCGCTTTAGACCACAGAGCTATCCTGCCAGGCCCGATGGCAGACCTTTTAGAGACCAAGTACCTAAGCTGTAATCCCAAATGCACTTGTTTATTACAAAGTGCCAACAGTGCAATTAGACCTGAATGTCCAATGTTGAGCTGCCAGGGCACTTTGGCTCGCATGCTGCCAGGGAGGACTCTATAGCACTATAGAAGATCAGAAGGTATTGGCACCCTTCCACCTTGCTGGTGCAGACATAACATGCTGCAAACCACTGTGGAGAAAGGTCTGGCAATGTTGTAGTAAATTACACATAGAACCACCACACAGGGGCCCAGCAGGATGGCTCAGTGGTCTAAAGCGCCTGCTTAGGAAAGCTTGGGTGGCTGCAGGGACCATGGTTCGATCCCCAGCACCACATGCTGTGCCAGCCCTGCCCTCAGGGCAGGCTGAGCTGGCCATAA
>PVJA010048218.1:0-14263 GCA_004027025.1 Myocastor coypus | reverse complement strand
TCTTTGTCAACTTTAGATATTATTTCTGCTCTGATGTCCTCTATACGTTTCTCCAGCCGTTTTTCCACTTCATGTATTTCTTTTTTTACTTCAGATGTTATCTGTGATCTCAGTTGCTCTATAAGTTTCTGCACTTGTGTGTCTGCCTCAGATGCTACCAATTCAGAGGTTTCATCTGTATAATTCTCA
This sequence comes from Myocastor coypus, assembly GCA_004027025.1. Taxonomy (NCBI): domain Eukaryota; kingdom Metazoa; phylum Chordata; class Mammalia; order Rodentia; family Myocastoridae; genus Myocastor; species Myocastor coypus. The sequence goes on along the minus strand of PVJA010048218.1, from coordinate 14,074 downwards.
TTTTCTTCCACGATAGTGTCTTCTATATTTGGTTTGGGTGGGCACGGGTCCTGAGATTGCCTCCTACTCCTTGTTGTTATCATTTTGTATGGAAGCGACCTCTGCACTTTGGTGGCGCTATGCTGTGTCTATGGGTGTTAGGTCTGGAGGCTCCAAGGTGGTTCTTCTACAGAGGTTCCTGACTCTATGTTGGAGCTCTGGTTGCTAGCTCTGGCTGGAACAGGAAGTTAGTCGCGGGAACACAGAGGCAGGGCAGAGGGGCGTAGGGGGCTTACCCGCAGCGGGCGCGCGGGCTTGGCTCCCAGCGGTGCGGTTTGGGTCTGGGCTGGAATAGGAAGTTAGTTGCGGGAACAGAGAGGCGGGGCAGAGGGGCGCAGGGGGCTTACCCGCAGCGGGCGCGCGGGCTCTGCTCCCAGCGGTGTGGTTTGGGTCTCGGCTGGAACAGGAAGTTAGTCGTGGGAACGCAGAGGCGGGGCCGAGGGGCACAGGGGGCTTTCCCGCAGCAGGCGCGCGGGCTCAGCTCCCACCGGTGCGGTTTGGGTCTGGGCTGGAACTTGGTATTGATTTTGAAATGGGTAATTTGTTAAAGTCTCATTCTCTTTTTGCAAATAGCATCATGGTTATGGTTGTGTCTTAGTTGTCTTCTGAAAGTCCTATGCACTCATGGGGTGGGAACTTCTAGAGTTTGAGACTAACTCATGATCGACTGGTATTATGTGTCTTAGTACAGCTAGGATTATGGATCTTAGTACTCCCGGGATTGTGGGTGTTGCTTGAAGGCAGAGAGACTGAATATAATATAAGAGAGATGGAGAAACAGAACTTCTGTCTGTTGTTCTCTGTTGCCCTGATTTGTTGGTTGCCTCTGTCGCATTTGTTGCTGGCCCACCACTATGAACTGCTGCTCTGTGCCATGTGCCAGTCTCCCTTGGAGCCAGCTGAATATGCACTGAAACCTCCCGTAACTGTGAGCTAAATAAACCTTTCTTTCCTTCGTTTTGAGTGTCGGGTATTTGTCCCAGTGAGGAGAGAAGAGTAACTAAGACACATAGCACTTATTTTGGAATTATTTTAGATTTACAGAGAAGTTGAAAGTAGAGTATATATAGGGAATTCTTTTGCACCCTTCAATTATTTTTTTCAGTGCTGTAAACATATTTTGTGACCTGGATCCATTTGTGAAAGCTAAGACTCATAAAGGCACATTATTATTAACTTAATATAATTAGTATAAGCTCCAGACTTGATTTTGGGTTTTCAAGTTCATCTGTTTTTCTGTCCCAGCACTCCATTGCTGATGTCACATTGCACTTAGTCATCCACCATCTCTGAAGTCCTCTTGTCTCAGACAGTTTCTCAGTCTGTTTATTTTTTATGCCTTGCCTTTTTTGAGAGTGTTGGCAATAGCTGAAAAAACATCAGTGTCAGTTGTTTAAGATCATAGCTGTCTGAGGTGACAATAACATTTGGAACAAACAAGGAACTGAAAAAAATTCTAAAAGGAAATGTAGGGGAAATAGATGTCCAAAGGTAATATATTCCTAGGAATCTAGAGGACCGCACGCATCTAGAGGACTGTGTATACCCCTGTGAATATGCCCATACCGGGGAAAGATGTTCCATTTCTGTGTGATTTTGAAGTTCTGTGAAAGTAGGAAGTGAAACCTCAGGCAGAATTATCAGTGATCTGTCAGAGCATTAAAGGCCTACTACAGCATGCTCACAGAGGTCCTTGGCAAATGGTGAGAATTTTTATTGGTATAAGGGCATTTAGGGAGATGATAACTAAATAAACTAAGTTGTGACTTCAGGGGCTACATACAACAAAGAGTAAAGATTGCTGAATTTATTCAGGAATGTCACTAAGCACAGAAAGTGCAACAAATAAGCTCTGGTGTGTGTGTGTGTGTGTGTGTGTGTGTGTGTGTGGTATGTGTGAGAGACAGACAGAGACAGAGACAGAAAGAGACAGAGATAGAGACAAAGAGAGAGAGAGAGAGAGAGAGAGAGAGGTAGTTTCCCAAATTGGCACATGTTATGATAATGTTTTATGTCCATGTTTTGAACAAAAATTTGAGACATGCAAAGAAACAGAAAACTATACCCTGAAAACAAGAGAAAGTGTTATTAGAATCTGCTCATGAAAAAGCCTAGATTTTGGGTCTGCTAGACAGAGAACTTTAAACTATTGCAAATATGTTTTAAAAACTGTAAGACGTCGTATATAAAAAAACTAAAACATGAGATGTAAATTTTTCTCCTTAAATAGACGATGTCGATAAAGAGAAATTACTAAAATAACAAAATAGAAATCGTGGGGCTAGAAAGTACAACAATTGAAAGGAAAGGTGCACAAGAAGGATTTTTGTTAATTGCCTATCACTGTCACAACTATTTAGATGAATTTAGTGATTTCAAATAACATGTTTATTTCCTTAAAGTTCTGTTAGTCAAAAACCTAAAATCAAGGATTTTTGGAAGGGCTGCATTACTTCTGGAAATTTCTTGCCCCATACAGTGATTAGAATCTGCTTGCATTCCTTGGCTGACAGCATACCACTCCTTGCTTCTTTATAATATATCCTACTACACACTTTCCCCCCTAATTTCCTTTCATAAGAAGCCTTATGACAACATTGGGCCCACTCAGATAATCCAGGATAATCTTGTATCAGAATCCTTAGATTAATTATACTGTTAAACTCCCCTGGCTATATAAGGTAACATTTACAAGTTAGGATGTGGACGTGTGTGTATGTGTGTACGTACCTATGCATGTGTGCTTGGTAGTGACATTATTTAGACTACCACAAGATTTAATGGAAGGTTTCAATTGATAGAAGAAGGAGTTCATGAACTTGAAGATACATCAGCTGAAATTATATTATTTGAAGAATGAGATTAAAAAAAATCATGAACGAAAATAAACAGAGCCTCGGACCTGTGGGAGAACAAGTGACCAATGTATCTATACCGGAAGTTACAGAAGGACAGCGAGAGACAAAGGGGTAGGAGAGTACTTGAAGAAACTAAAGGCTCAACACATATCAAATTCTATCAAAACATGCAACTCAGTGAATTTGAAGGGATCTAGTGCTATATATCTCATTACCAGATTTTCTAAAACGAAGCCAAAGAATTTTGAATTTAGCAAGTGGGAAATGACTCATTATGTATAAGTATTTCTCAGTAATGTTAATAGCTAGTTTTTTTAAAAAAATTAGAAACTATGGAGGCCAGAAGGCATGGAATGCCCATGTTCAAGGACAAGAAGGTCAATCAGGAAGCCAGATATGAAAAGATCAGCTATCTTTTGTGTGTGTGTTTTTGAGACAGGGTCTCTATGTAGTTCAGGCTGGCCTTGAGTTCACTTTTGTATCCCAGGCTGATCTCGAACTCACACTGATCTGCCCGCCTCAGCCTCCTAAGTGCTGGGATTACAGGTGTGTGCCACCATGCCTGGCTCAAGATCAGATGTCTTTTAAAAGTGAAGGAGAAATTAAGGTAGAGAGATATTCTCAAACAAATCAAAACTGAGCAGTGGTCACTAGCAGCAGTACTCTACAAGAAACGTTTTTGTCTCTGGGTGAAGTGAGATATACTAGACAATAAAGCAAAGAATGGCTTAGTATGTACAGAAAAAAATGGATAAGCTCTAACACCATTTAATGCTGAGCACATTCAGAAACTTAGGAATTGAGGAAAAAGTTCTGAACCTACTGAAGAGAATCCGTGAAAAAGCCCATAATGAACTTCACACTTACTGCTTAAAGCTTGAAATCTTTCCCCATTCTTGAGATTTGGAATGAGACAATTGTGTTACCATTAGTATTCCATGTTATGCTAGATATTCTCAATAGTTGGGGAATTTGGACAAGAAAAATAAATAAAAGGCATCAATATTGGAAAGATAAAAGTTAAATGATTGCTTTAAAAATTTATTGTTTTTATTAGTACATGTTTTCAGGATAAAATGATTACATTCATCATGTACATAAAGCATCTTAATTCTTTTAATTTCCTCTTTTTCTTCTTTTGCTTTCCCTCCCTCCATTTCTTGGTCCTCTAAATGATTTCTTTCTAGATACATATGGTCTTTTTTTTTTTTTTTTTTTGTCTTTTTGAGACAGGGTCTCGCTATGCAGTTGAGGCTGGCCTTGAGCTCACTTTTGTAGCCCAGGCTGGTCTCGAACTCACACCGATCCTCCTGCCTCAGCCTCCCAAGTGCTGGGATTACAGGCGTGCGCCACCACGCCCGGCCATGTGGTCTTATATACAGAAGATAACAATGAACACACACACATACACACACACAGAGCAAAACAGAAAAACATATTAAAATAAGCTCCATGAGGTCACAGGATGCAAGATCAAACAAAATTTATTTCTGTATACTTGATGTGAACAATTAAAAGTTAAACTTAAAGAAAAACATAAAAACATTTTCTACAACTTAAAAATACTATGAGGGATTCTTTTGTCATTTACCTCCACTTTCATTGCACTGTGGTCAGATAATATGTCTGGGATAATTTCTGTTTTCTTGCATATACTTAAGCATGACCTATGGATATTATGTAGTCTATTTTAGAAAATGTCCCATGTACCACTAAAAAAATGTGTATTCAGTAGTGGCTAGGTGAAACATTCTGTATATGTCCACTAAGTCCATTTGTTCAAAGTTCTGGTTCAGTTCTGCTATGTCTTTGCTAATTTTTGTCTGCTTGACTTGTCTTTTTGGGATAAGGGTTTGTTAAGGTCTCCCATTAAAATTGTGGTATTGGATATTAGATTTTCAATGTCCATTAAAGTTTGTCTTGTATATCTGGGTGCTCCTGTGTTGGGTGCATAGATGTTTATGAGTGTTACCTCTTCATCTTGAATTTTTCCCCTAACCAGTATGTACTAGCCTTCTTTATTTCATGCGATCATTCTTGGTTTGAAGTTGAGACTGTCTGCATCTTGTACTCTGAATAACTACTATGAAGACAACAATATGCAATGTATTAATTTTTGTAACTGTCCTATTCACCTGTTTTGAAACTGTCTCGTTATTTGTTTCCCACTAAAATTAATAAAATTTAAAAATACTATGAGAGAATAAATTTAATAAGAGAAATATAAGATTTGTACAAAGTATAAACATTGCTGAAATAAATATAAGACAACCAAATAAATGAAAAGACATCTCATGTTTATAGGTTAGAAGAATTAATATTCCTAATATATCAATCAATTATTACCTCCAAATTGATATACAGATTCAATGTAAACTGTCAAAACCCCAGTTGTCCTGATAAGCTAATTCTAAAATCCACGTGTAAGGGGGCCATGGAGATACCTCAGTGGAATAAGTACTTGCCTGTCAAGCACAAGGTCCTCAGTTCAATCCCTGGTAACACACACACACACAAAAAAAAAAAAAAAAAAAAAAAAAAATCCATGTATAGCTGTAAGAGATTCAGAATGTTAAATAATCTTTAAAAATAATAACAAAATAGGAACACTCACACTACCTGACCTGAAAAGTCACTGCAAAGCTTCACAAATGAAATAGAATTAAAAATGGAATACAATTAAAAGCATAATCCCTTATGTTTATGGTCAATTAGTTTTTAGCAAAGGTGCTAGGAAAATTCAGTGGTGAGTAAATGATCTTTTGAAAAAAATGATACCATCGTAGAAAAGTATTTTTCAGCTGTGAAAAAGATATACCAGAGGCTTTCATAGTTAAAATGGATGCTACTAGATACCATATCCATAAGTGAAATAAATTAGACTCACATGCGCAAACATTGCATTATCTCTCTGGTATAAGAACTTGAAAGAGTAAATGAAATCTGAAATGTACAATAGACACTGTAAAAGGGAAAGAAACTGTTCAAAGGGAAGGAACAATTGGGATGAGGGAAAGGAAAAAAGAAAGAAGGAAGGTGATATATAAAGAAGAAAACATATATAATATATAATATATAAAATATATTATATAAAATATATATATATATATATATATATATATATATATATATATATATAGCTTGGGTAGTTATACTGCTGATTTCTACTGGTCTATTAAAAGGTACAGTTAATGCTTAAAGTTTTCCTTATTTTTACTTTTTTGCATACTTATGTTTGGTAATCTGAACAACTAATATGAAAATAACAATATCCAAACATAACATTGTTGAATTTCTACCATTTTGTTCATTGAAATTCTGTATTGTTTAGAGTTTTTTTTTACTGTTTTTGTTCTCTGTAAAATGATACCGATTAGATAATCACTTGCAAGCTAATGAACCTAAGTCCCTATCTCATTCCGTATGCACAAATTATCTAAAAATGGGTCACAAATATAAGAGCTAAACTATAAAACTCTTATAAGAGGAGACAAAGAAATAAACATTTTTAACGTTGGGTTAGGCCATTGTTTCTTAGATGTGCATGCATAAATATAAGTTGGACAGCACCACAATCAAATAGTATTCTTACAAAGGGTATTATTGAGAAGGTTAAACAATAATGGGCAGAATGTGCAAGATACCAATCACTTTTGCAATGAATATAATAAACGACTAGTATCCAGAATATATCAAGAAGTATTTTAATCCAATAATAAAATGATAAATAAAACAAATTAAAAATGGGTAAATGTAAAGACCCAATCTAAAAATGGACTTCCGAGATGAACATACACTTCCCAGAGGAAGAAATACAAGAAGAAAATAAATACATGAAAAAATGCTCCATATCACTAGTCATCCATGAAATGCAAATTAAAACAACACTTAGATACCATCTCACCCCAGAAAGAATGGCTATCAAAGAAATCAACCAGCAACAAATGTTGGAAAGGCTGCATACTAAAAGGAACCCTTCTCCACTGCTGATGGGAATGTAGACTGATGCAACCATTACGGAAATCAGTATGGAGACATCTCAAAAATCTAGGATTGGAAATCCCATTCAATGCAGCTATCCTCCTCATGGGATTTTTTTTCCCAAAAGAGCTGAAAACATCATATCGTAGTGATATATGTTCATCTACGTTTATAGTAGCACAATTTGTGATAGCCAAATCTTGGAAACAACCAAAATGCCAGTCACCTGAGGAATGGATGAAAAAGATTGTATAAAAGTGGAATTTTTATACAATGGAGTGCATTACTCAGCTATAAAGAGAACTAATTTTGAAGATTTCATAGGAAAGTGGAAGCAACTTGAAGTTATACTTATAAGTGAAATAAGTCAGACCCACATGTGTAAATATCATGTTGTCTCCCTCGTGTAAGAACTCAAAAGAAGCTGGGCGTGGTGGCTCACGCCTGTAATCCCAGCACTTGGGAGGCTGAGGCAGGAGGATCGTTGTGAGTTCGAGACCAACCTGGGCTACAAAAGTGAGCTCAAAGCCAGCCTGAACTGCACAGTGAGACCCTGTCTCAAAAATCAAAAAAAGAAAAAATAAATAAAAAAGAAAAAGAACTCAAAAGAAGCAATAAAAATTGAAAGCTATAACACAGTTAAATGGAAAGCAAGATCTTAAGAATTAAACGATGAAGAGAGATAAAGGAAAGGAGTTGTCATTGTGGACCTCTATATGTGTACTGCTTCTAATGTCATATCAATTATTGCTAAATTCTCTTTAAAGTAAATATATGTAAAAAAGGTAATAAAAGTAAATGAGGGACAAGACAAATGAAATGCCACAGGACTGTATTGCTACAATGTTGAATATGGTTTGGTTTCTAAATATCTGCTATGTACATGTACCAACTCCTCACAGTACAAATAATCATTACATACTGCAAACATATGCTAATAAAAATAGAAATTTAAAATATTCATTAGGATCAGAGATAACAAATGAGTAAAATGTCTTTAATCTTTTAAAAATAGATGTTTAAATAGTATCATCACATTTATTATCAGCTGAAATTACATGTACATAACACATGTTAATTCTTTTCACTTCCCCCTTTCTCCTCCGCATCATTCTTAGTCATATTCCCATTTGAAAAAGATTTATCTCTGTTTTCTATTGTCTTTTATTTTGATCTTTGATTTATTTATACTTTGGGGTTCTCATAAAGATAAGACATGAAATTTAAAAAATAATCTGTGTAAAAATGTGTAACTGTTTTTTAACATTCTACAGGGGTTTAAATTTTAGAACATCCATGGTTGTTGGAAAATAGCAGCTTCATTTTATGTCTAAAGTATGTGATATTCAGAAAGATAGTGATACTAAGCTTAACCGCCTCTGTTATAGAATAATAATATCAGTAAGCTTTCCTGGGTGTTGAACAAGTAAAGTTTGAAGACCAAAAATTAAACAGACAGATTGGCTAAAAAAAAGTCAATATTTTGGCCCTAGTCCTCTAAGGTCAATGAGGACTTAAGACATAAGAGAACATCTGCTGTGACATCTTGTAACTAAGAGGTGTTCCAATTGTTCTGATCAAGGAGATAATGGAGCCATGAAGGAAAGTGATCAATGATGCATAGTGTGCCTAAGGAGAGTCACCACAGAGAAAACATTCTGTCAGGCTTCCACAGAGAGCAAATTAGTCAAGCAATGGCCATGACTCATCCAGATGGCTGACATTGACAAAAGATCCAGAAGATGCTGTACATTGTTTCACGGTAAATCCTGAAGGGATTTGACTGACCTTATCGGAGAGCAAAAGTTACATTTTTAGTTACATAGGTCTTGCTTTAATTTGGACTTAACCATCCAGCAGAAAAATCTACACATGAGGTATAAAAAGTAAAGCTATATTAATTTGTGGAGCTGTAAAAGGCTCAAGTCAATGACTTTGGACAATTGCCAATTGTTCTGATAACTCACTATTGTTATGGATTATTGGACTATATTGGGTTACTTTGCTGAATTCAGGTACCTACAGCATTTGGACTGGCATGAAGTATGAAAAGATCCTTTAAAGACTTCTCCAAATGCAACTTCTCTAACAGCAATGGAACACCTATCTCTGACAAAACAAAACAAGAAAGGAGAATGTAAATAAAGGACCGTTTTGTAGTGAAAAAATATATGTATATGCAAGATAGTTAGGATATATATATACAGCTACTTTGTCTTAGTTCAATGAGAAGAAAGGTTTGTACTAATATTGTTTAGATAAGATATCGTGTGCTACATCTTATCCTCTGAATAACTACTGAAAAGACAACAATATGCATTGTATTAATTATTGTAACTGTTTTAGCAACCTGTTTGAAAACTGTTTTATTGCTACTTTATATTTTTTATTAAAATAAAATAAAATGGGCAAAGGCTTTTTTCAAAGAAGATATACAGATGGAAAATAAGCAAAAAGTAATGTGGTACTACTTTATCTACAATAGATGGCAATGAAAAAGATACACTATAATAAGTGCTGTTGAGGAGCAGAGAAATTGAAATGCTTATGAATTGCTGATGAAAGTGTAAGATTAGGCAACCCATGGTTTTAGAAAACAATTCGCAGTTTCTCACAATGTTAAGCATGAGATGACCACTGGATCCAGAAGTTCTGTTGCTAGGTACATAGTGCAAGAGAATTAAAAACATAAGTCCTTACAACAATTTGTTTTAATCAGCACTATTCATGATTTTCAAAAAGCAGGAATAACTTAAATGTCCCTCAACTGATGAATGAATAAATAAAATATGTTCTGTCCCTACCATGGCACAGTCACAAAAAAGAATGAGGGACGTCCATGTCCTACAACATGAATACGTTTTCAAACATGACACTACTCTTAATATTAGCCAGACCTAAAAGCCATATATTGTGTGATTCAGTTCATATAAAATGTTCAGAGTAGACAGTTCTGCAGATATAACAAATAGATCTGAGTTGCCAGGGGGTGGGGAAAGCTCTCAACAGGGAGTGAGAGCTAATGACATGGCATTTCTTTTTGGGCAGTGACATGTCCTGGATTTAGATAATGGCAATGGTTGTATACAATGCCAGGTCTTGTCCCATCAGGATTTTAAGCATTGTACTTTCCACTTAACATTTCCTTTCTTTCTTTCTTTCTTTCTTTCTTTCTTTCTTTCTTTCTTTCTTTCTTTCTTTCTTTCTTTCCTTCTTTCTTTCTTTCTGGATTTAATTTAAGCAGAGTAAGCTCTAGGCAAGAATTGAGAAAAGGAGAGTACAAAGTGGTTCCTTTGTTCCTCCAATTAGACTGACATCCCTCAAAGGGAGAGACTTTGTTTTCTATAAACTTGTGCTGAGTACCTTCTCTGCTCTGTATGTTTTTTGACTCTTGTGTCTGGAAGTACTCAGGGGGACTGCCTCATGATGCCGTGGGCAACCTTGTCAGCCAAATGTCACAGTGTCCAGGATGATGGGACCTCTATATTATTGTTGTCCTTGCAAGACACTCTTATCCAGTGCTCAGTGAAACTATTTGATTATGGCGAAGAGGGAAGCTTTGCACATTTTAGAAAGTAAAAAAATGCCCCATCACTGTGCCAGCCGAAGGCCATTGGACACTGTCAATGCTGGAATTGGCCTGATCTACTTAGGAATGCCCAGCTAATCCAGGCTGATCTGCCTTGGGTGAGTTATATTGTGGCAGAATCTCCCTTTTTCATTTGAACATAATCTGAACCATTGTTAGCTTTCATTGCCACGTACTAGTGCAGGACTCCAACTCTACATAAAGTTTCTGATGTGCTCAGGTCCTGCAGCAGTGTTCTTGGATTTATATCCTGGGAGAATGTTTTCTCACAACTGCATGACACTATTTCATTTGGCACACAGCCTAGACAGCAGGAATAACATAAGCCAGGACACAAGGCAGGATTTCCTCCTAACAGTAATAGGTCATTCAGTGGCTACTCTGAAGTGAAATGCTTTCCCCTGCCTCACTTGTTCCCTAAATCAAAACAGTAACAATGGCAGCAGTAGTAGTGAGGACTAACAGAAGTTAAGTGTGTGTGCTTAATCAACTGTTCTACATACTTCATATATTCAATCATTTAATCCTAACAATAATACTATAATTTTTTAGGCCATTGCTATCCAATTTTACCAACAAAGAAACTGAGACATATAGAGGCTATGTATTTTTCAAAGTCACATGAATGGTAAGTAAAAGTGTACCCACTGACACCCACAACCTAAAGAGGAGAGATTTAATGTAACTCATGCTTCGAGGAGATTCAGCCATGGTTAGGCAGTTCTAAGGCAGAAATATGGTTGAAGAGTTTGGTAAGGCAATGATGCTTAGCTCATGATGGCTGGGAAGCAGAGTAGGGAGATGGTGCTGGAGAGGAAGGGGCAAGGGACCTATATAGTACTCAAGGTCACACCTGCATGGCTGACCCTCACAGCCCAGGAGGTGCACCATCAATTCCCCATGCAGATTTCATAGTCAGTATGGGAAGATCCTGAGGCCAGCTAAGCTGATCTCCCACTCCATCTGCCATAAGCAGAATTCTAACTCAGTCTAACTCTGGAGTTTGTGTAAGGACCAAAGTAATAAATCATAGCTTGTGGTAACTTACCCCCCTCCTCCCATCCCCCAGTGACTCTCTACCACTGAGCCATACCTAGTTTGTCCAAACTTGGCACCGCTGAATTCCTTGCATACCAGTGTTGCATACACAGGCAGGGCACTGGCGCAGAGCACTGAAGGGCTGTACAGGTGGAGGAGGCATCTATGCCACATTTGTGACAAAAAAAGAAAATCACCATAGCATGAATCTGTATGAAACTCAATTGTGCGTAAAGCAGGCAAGCAGATCTTAGTCTAGTGATTTTTCTCTGCTTCTCCCATGGGGGTAGGTGACTGGGACTGGATAATAGGCCATGGCAACCATTAAGTAGCCCTGTCTTCACAGTGAGCTTTCAGGATAGTGCTGTTTCTTTGAAATGCAAAGTAGTTCTTCCTAGGGAACAGAGAATTCGAGACCTCAGTCTTTGATATTTATGCAAAGAAGCTTAATGGCTGTGTTAAATTTCTGCAGTAAGGAGCTAGACTGCTTTCCTTCAAAGGGAGACTCCAACCAGAAAGAATGTGGAGCTTGGATGCTTAGAAGAACACAGAGGGTAGGAAATCAGAGGGTGGAGGGCACACCCTCCTGCACTTGGAATGGAGTCTCCTCAGAATTGATAACTTTTGTTCTTTGGCTTTTGTCCTATACATTGATTTGGAAAATATCTTCATATTCAGAAGTGGGAGTGAAGCTCTCCTTGTTTGGTTCATGTAAGTGCTCACGCAAGTCTCTCAGACCTTGTGCCTGAGATGTTGTTAGGGCCCCTCACAGGGCAGCATCAATAACGGGATTTAAAAAAAAATTGGAAGTGCCAACACCTTCTGGCTCTGGTGTAAGGATCTGGTTTACAGCTGCTGAGCTAAGTGGAAGTGTCTTTCTTCCATTCTATATTTAGTCATATGAGCGCTAGGCTTTATTCCCTTTCTGCCCATGGTAAGTAAGTGCAAGTGTTTTAGTGGAAAAAAACAAAAACAGAAACAACAAAAAACAAAAACAACAACAACAAAAAAACAAAAAACAGTTGTGGTTCATTTTCCTTGTTTTTACTATTCCAGGAATTCATGAAGACTAGGGCAAAGGACAAGTGTGAGTGAATCATGTTGAACAGCGAAGTCACACTCTAGTCTCTAGATCAAAGCAGGCTAAACTTAATCTAGGTGTCCTCATCACTACTGTTTGGATGGAAAAACATTCCCCCAGAGATTCACGCATTCAGAGGTAGGACTTTTGTAAGGTGATGGAACATGAGGGCACTAAACTCAGTGGATTAGTCCACTGGTAGAGTCATAGCTGAATATGTTGTTAGAAGTTGGACTGTAGTTGGAGAAGCTGGGTCACAGAGGGAATGACCTGGAAGGATACATTCATGTCTCTGGCCGCTTCCTCTATCTTTTGCTTTTTCCGTTGTTGATTACCATGAGGTAAGCAATTTTATTTTGCCATTTTCCCAGCCATGCTATTTTTGTCTTGGACCCCAGATGACCAGAATTTTTCCATGTTCAGTGTCAATAAAAGATGTCCTAGATAGAACTGCATTTACACAGAAAGTGCAGTGAACATTTTTCTTCATTCTGGCCTAATACATGTTGATACACAAGGAATTTCCTATCTGTGTTATCTGGAGACAGTGCCTAAGACAAGGTCTGTGTGTGTGGTTTATTGAGAGAATGTATTTTAGGAACAATGCATGAGGAATGTGATAAAGATGAACTGGTCCCATAAAGATATTGGGATTGAAGTTCTTATATTAGGGAGACTATACGATATTTACACATATAGGTCTGGTTTATTTCACTAATGAGTATATGTTCAATATACATCCATTTATATACGAAGTCTTCAAACTTATCATTCTTTATGGATGAGTAGTATTCCATTGTATAAAAATACCACATTTTTTTTTTTTAACCATTCTTCAAATGATGGGCATTTTGGTTGTTTCCAAGATTTGGCTATTACAAATTGGGCTGCTATAAACATAGGTGCACAGATTTTGCTTTGGTATGATGTATGGAAAGTTATTAGAATATCAATGATGGTCAGAAAATATCATTTCCAAGCTAAGTCAAAGATATTTGATACTCAGAAAGCCAGTGATGATAAGCTCAAGTACCTATGTTACAGAGTAATAGTATCACAAAGCTTTTCTGCTGGAGGGCTAAGAATGTAAGCTAACAGACCAAAAATTGGAGAAAAAGAAGGGCTATAAGGATAGCTAATATTTTGGCCCTAGCCCTTCAAGGTCAATAAAGACCCAGGATATAAGAGAACCTGTGCGGTAATATCGTATAACTCAGAGGTGTCCCAATTTTCTGGTCAAGGAGATTATGGAACCTCAGAGGAAAGGAATGAATGAACTATAGTGTGTCTAAGGAGAGTCACTCAGAGAAAAACATTCTCTCAGGCTTTCACAGAAAGCAAAATGGCCAAGCAATGGCTGTGACTTGTCCCGAAGGCTGACACTAACAACAGTTCTCCAAAGTACTGTCTATGGTCCCAAACTTAATCCTGAGGGGATTTGACCCTGGAAGATACAAAAAAAAAAAAAAAAAAAAAAAAAAAAAAATT
>PVJA010048216.1:0-14305 GCA_004027025.1 Myocastor coypus | reverse complement strand
CCCGCCAAAAAAAAAAAAAAAAAAAAGATATGTTCCAGGGCCCAGCAGGATGGCTCAGAGGTCTAAAGCACCTGCTTAGGAAAGCTTGGGTGGCTACAGGGACCGCAGTTTGATCCCGGCACCACATGCTGTGCCAGCCCTGCTCTGAGGGCAGGCTGAGCCAGCCATAAAAATAAATAAACAAAACAAACAAAAGTTCTGAAACAAGGAAAAAAAAAAAAGATATGTTTCAAGATCAGCCTGGGCTACAATGTGAGCTCAAGGCCAGCCTGAGCTACCTGTGGACACCCTGTCCCAAAAAGCCAAAAACAACAAAAGAGTAACTTTGTACCCATAGGGAGGAGGAAAGAGAGGCCAGAGCCTGGATCTTTTTCCTGCTAAGTTAGGCGCAGGTAACACTAGGACAGAAACAAACTCTCACCCTGGGAAGATGTTGTCTAGGGTTAGGTGCTTGGTTATCCATCCAGCCTTAAGATGCAAGAATGTCTTATCCCACCCACACAAGCACCTGCTTGGCCTTGCTCTGGACACCCCAGACAGCATCGCTGTTTAAGATCTGAAAGCCTAGGGCTGGCGATATAGCTCAGTGGCTTTAGCGCTTGCTTAGAGGAAGTGCAGGGGCCAGGGTTTGGTTTCTGGTCCCTCATGCCCTGCCAGTCCGCTCTAGAGGGCACTGAGCAGGCGATACTGGGCGTGGTGGCACGTGTCTGTAATCCCAGCCCTTGGGAGGTACAAACGGGAGGCTCACTATGACTCAGTAGTGAGACCCTAAAAAAGTAAAAAAGAAAAGACAGAAATGGACATAAAAAAAAAAAAAAAAAGATATGAAAGCCTAATTTCAGCTCAGCCTGGAGTCCAACCGGCAAATATGGAGATGGTCCTTAGGGCTGTCTACGAGAGAGAACACACTTGGAAGGCAGCTTTAGTCTGTGGTGGGAGGGCAGCTGAGGAGGGAAGAGAGAAAGGCTGGTGGAGGAGCCCACTGCATGAGAAAGGGCTCCTTCTGTGCTGGCCTGTAGCACCTAGAACAAAACACCTTCAAATGCTTATTTACAAGGAAAGACAAACCAGGCTCCCAGGGCTGAGTAGCTTCCCCCTTCTTCCTTAGATTTTGGGAGGTTTGTTGTGCTCTGAATCCGGAGAGCTGGGTGCTCCTGGGTTGACTTGATCTGGTTGCTTTCCTGTCTGGTAGGAAAGTGGGTACGTGTGTTCCCTGCGTGTGCATGTGTGTGTGACTGCTCCACCACATACATATGTGCCTAGGTGTGTCTTGATTTGCTTTTATTATTATTTTTTTGTGTGTGTGAGACTGGGGTTCAAACTCAAGACCTTGCACTTGCCAGGCAAGCACTCCTGCCACTGGAGCTATCTCCCCAGCCCCCTAGATTTGCTTTTCAGCCTATCTGCTTCATAACCCCATAAGCCCTGGTTCCTGACAGGTTTAGAAACTCCAGCAACTGGGCCCAGTGGGATGGCTCAGTGGTCTAAAGCGCCTGCTTGGGAAACTTTGGGCGGCTTCAGGGACCTCGGTTTGATCCCTGGCACCACATGCTGCGCCAGCCCTGCCCTCAGGGCGGGCTGAGCCGGCCATAAAAATAAATAAATAAACAAAAGTTCGGAAACAAGAAAATAAAATAAAATAAAATAAATCTTAAAAAAAAAAAAGAGGGGCTTGGCAGGATGGCTCAGTGGTCTAAAGCGCCTGCTTGGGAAAGCTTAGGCGGCTGCAGGGACCGCGGTTCGATCCCCAGCACCACATGCTGCGCCAGCCCTGCCCTCGGGGCAGGCTGAGCCGGCCATAAAAAATGAGTGAATAATCAATTCCTGGTACTGCAAAGAAAAAGAAAAAAAAAAGAAAAAGAAACTCCAGCAACTTCTGAAACTTCTGGTTAGCGGGGCTGGGGAGATAGCTCAGTAGAATAAGAGCTTGCCTGGCAAGAGCAGGGGCCTGAGTTCAATCCCGGGTTCTACCAAAAACTAAATCGAATAAGACACTTCTGGTTTCCTGGATCCTGGCCTGCCTGGGTTGGCACTGTGTCCCTTTCCTTTCCTGTCTCCAGGGTGGGTCTGAGGATGGGCTTCCAGTCGGGTCACTCGTTGCTTTACGCCCTAGAGAGAATGGCCAGAGTCTCACAAGATCAACCAGGGGGCTAGGAGTGTGGGAAACGAGCTCCCCGGGACGGAGGAGGTGCTTTTCCCAGGGCTGGGATTGGGCCCTGGGCCCCAAGGACCAAGCTCCTGCCCCCACGTGAGGGTGCGACGAGCGCCCTCTACTGGCCTCGAGATGTCCCGGCGCAGAAGCGCGGTCTCCACTGTTGTGGGGGACACCAGAAGCAGAGAACAGGCATAAAACTTCCTCTCCCAGCCCCGTTACAGTAATACCGCGGCCTCCTTGCCTCCTTAAACGGCGCTACAACTCGGAAACTGGTTTTCAAATATTCTCTCTCCAATTTCCATCACCCAACTTTAGCCAAGGTTTCTTGGGGACCATTTCAACACGTTCTCGGGCTTTAGGGCACAAATACCAACCCATACCAGTGGAAGCAGATATCTCATTTTACCTCACTTTTTACAGTTCACGGCACTGAGTGTCCGAGTTGATAGAGCCCAACTGCAGCATGTGCCTGACTCCATCCACGCGCTGGACAGCAGGCCCTGCAGGGACACTGGAGCAGCCAGAGGCTCGGATGCTGGGTTCCCGCGTCGGCCTCCAGACTCCTCTCCTCGCCCAACCTCTGCCCTTCCAATCCTGCCCCAGCGTCTCGACCCCCACCCCCCCACCCGTTTCCAGCAGCAGGCGCTGCCAATCCCTCAGGGTCCCAGAGTCCGGCCCCAGCATCTTCTCTATGCAGCCCCACCGCTCCCGGGTCTCCTTTTCCACCCCGTCCTTGGCTCTTTTCTCTCCCACCCTGCACTGCTCTAGCCTGCTCCTTCCTTGCCCTTCTCCTCTGCAGCTCTCTGGGCTTCCTCGGGTAAGGGCATTTAGGGTAAGGGTATTTAGAGCCCGAAGAGAGGCAGATCAATGGCACAATCTTACTGTTTGATTAAGAATGAAGTCTGGGGTTCTATAGCTTGGGGGTGAAGACAATTAACAATGATACAATGCACACCTCAAAATACTGTAGTTAAAAATACTGTAAGCAGGGGAGAGGAATTCAAATGTACTCTATAAAATTTTTTATTTAATTTGCTGTACTGGGGAGTGAAGCCAGAAAATCCTGGGCTACATCTTCAGCCCTTTCCATATTTTTATTTTTATTTTTCACTTTTTAATATTTATTTATTTATTTATTTATTTGTTTATTTATTTATTTTTGTCTTTTTGAGACAGGGTCTCATTGTGCAGTTCAGGCTGGCCTTGAGCTCACTTTTGTAGCCCAGGCTGGTCTCGAACTCGCACCAATCCTCCTGCCTCAGCCTCCCGAGTGCTGGGATTACAGGTGTGCGCCACCACGTCCGGCCCCTTCCATATTTTTAGACAGCATCTCGCCAAGTTGCCCAGGCCGGTCAGCCTTGGATTTGCCATCCATGTGCCTCAGGCCTTCTGAGTGGACAGTGAGGAGGACGCCGCGGCCAAATTTCCATCATTTCCCTAGACTCACGTGCATGCTTCTATTTCCCACAAGTGACACCAGGATTGCACCATAAAGTTTTTTTTTTTTTAGAATTTTTTATTTTATTTATTATTTTTATTCTTGTTTCAGAACCTTTGTTTATTCACTCATTTTTATGGCCAGCTCAGCCCACCCTGAGGGCAGGGCTGGGGCAGCATGTGGTGCCGGGGATCGAACTGTGGTCCCTGAAGCCGCCCAAGCTTCCCCAAGCAGGCGCTTTAGACCACTGAGCCATCCCGCCGGGCCCTGCACCATAAAGTTTTGTGCGCTGCTTTTGTAAAAAACGCAGCACACCCTGACACCACCACGCCGTCCCACGTCCTCCTAACACCCCCGGGCTTAGGGCGCGGCTAAGCCGTGGCGGGGAGCGCCATGGTCCCGCAGACCCCGCCCGCGCCTGCACAGAGGAGGCAGGGCAGGAAGCGGGTCGTTCCTAAATTTAAGTTGTTTATTGGTACAGGAACTTTTTTGAGTTTGGGGCCCACTTTTGGCAGAAACCCTCGGCAACTCTTTAGACCCAGTTTCTGGTTGCCCCGGCCTAGGAGTCCCAAGGAGGCCGGAAGGGCGGGGCCTACGAGGCGGGGCGGGGCTGGACGCGCTTGCCAAATTCGGGCCACCGTCCGCCCGGAGTGGCATTCTCGCGAGAGTTTGCAGGAGGCGCGCAGTTCCGGGCAGCTCCCTTCCCGGCTAGCATCAGCGGCGCAGTGCGCAGGCGCAGCCGGCGGGTTTCCCGGGCTACCGTCCGCACCTGCTAGTCGGTCGCCGGCTGGTCCGCTGCCCTGCGCCATGGTGGGCTGTGCGGCGCGGGCTCCGCCGGGCTCCGAGGCGCGCCTCAGCCTGGCCACCTTCCTGCTGGGTGCCTCAGTGCTCGCGCTGCCGTTGCTCACGCGCGCCGGCCTGCAGGGCCGCACCGGGCTGGTGCTCTACGTGGCGGGGCTCAACGTGCTGCTGCTCCTGCTCTATCGACCGCCGCGCTACCAGGTGCGGGACGGGCAGGGTCGGGCTCGGGACTAGGCAGGCGAAGGCCAGGGTCGGCGTTGGGCTCGGGATCGGGACTGCACTGGTAAAGTAGTTGGGGTCAGGCTCGAGGAGCCGGCGGGCAGGGGTCGGAGCCAACCGGAGCCCCGCACGGCCGCCCTGCGCTTGGTCACCTGTGCTCGCCGGTCTAGGGCTGCCTCCCCCAGAAGTGTTCCTCAGGTCGCAGAGGGACCCCGCCCCTCCCGGCCGTGGGTGTTAAATTGCAGTTAGTGCCGCTCCGCAGCTGCGGCAGATGCGCAGGGAGTGGGAGCGAGCGAGCGAGCCCACGAGCTTTTATGTAATGTAAGATGTGGGGTCTCACCTGCTGCCAGGTCGAAGGCTCAGGTTCTCGGAAGAGGCAGGGCCCTGAATTTCAGGTGTCCCGACCACAGTCACGGACTTGGGAACTTGGGCCCAAGCTGAGCAAACTTTAAGTAGTTTCCCCACAATCCTGATACTAGTAACAGTAATACTAACGGTGGTGGCCACTACAGTATATCGCATTGCTTACACCCAGGTCGACTTCGCATGAGTACTAAAGGCGGGTAAAATTGTTACCATGGGTGTAGGAAGAGCATGCCGAGGCCAGAGAGTTGAAATACAACACCCCACAGCCAGAGGGTGTGGGGCAGGGTTTGAACCCGGTAGCTCCCCTTTTATGAAGGGGTCGCCTTTGCTTGCCAGTGACGTGCTTATCCCGGGAAAGTCATCGGGCTGGGTTTGGACTCTGAGCAGAAGCCAGTGACGGAGCTTCCTTTGGTTCCGTTGCAGATAGCCGTCCGAGCTTGCTTTCTTGGCTTCGTGTTCGGCTGTGGAGTGCTGCTCAGTTTTAGTCAGTCCTCCTGGAATCATTTTGGCTGGTAAGAAGTCCTGAGGGTGATGGTGTTGAGGAGAGGGTGGACAGTGCAGAGGGTCAGTAGTGGCATTTCCTCGTGCCTGTCTCTTATGTCTGATGGGCAGGCAGAAGGCTGTTTAGGGTCCTTTCTGTCTACCAACCCAGATGCCCACAGCTTGGACTTTGTACGCTTGTGCCCATTGGTTGACTGTTACAGACAAACAGGTCTCCCTGGCACTGTCCCCAAAGGTGTCCTCACGGCAGC
The DNA here is from genome assembly GCA_004027025.1 of Myocastor coypus. Lineage (NCBI taxonomy): Eukaryota > Metazoa > Chordata > Mammalia > Rodentia > Myocastoridae > Myocastor > Myocastor coypus. The sequence continues at coordinate 8,574 of PVJA010048216.1, read as the reverse complement.
TGCTGGGACAGCGTTCAGTGAGGTGCTGAGCCCTTCCTGGAAGGGGTGCAGGTCCTCGGTGACGGGAAGGGACAAGACTGGCTGGCCTTCCTAAGCCTTTTCCATCTCCGATTTCTATTAGGTCACGGCTAGTGCACCCCCAGCCACAGTAGGATTTTCCCCTACACTATGATTTCAGTCCCTTGAGCCTTCTAGTCTCTGACCTGGATATGAACCATGGCTTCAAGGTAAAGAGCTTTATCTCCTATTACCAGTATGCTGAGCCATCTAATCCTTCTTTGCTGCAGTTATTTTTATTAGTTTTGTTGAATTTTGTTTCCAACATACATCACTACTTTGTGTTGCTATTTCTCTCTTTCATTTTAAAATGTATGTTGTCATTTTATAAGGACTTAAAAACCCATAGTATCTTCTTCACTTATGGAGGTTATTTGGGTTTTTTTGTCTGTGACATTCAAAATCATGACAACTCCACTTAAAAACCCCACTTTCTACAAACCAGAAGGAGTACATGCTTTGCCTACATGTGGGTACCTGATGTCCCCGCAGGCAGACTTTTAACAGGACCTTGTCATAGAACTAGGGACAGTCAGGTCCAGATCTACCCCTACGTCTGGCTAACTTGGTTCCTTTGCCCCAGTTCATGGCTGTTTCTTTTTAAATAGGTATGTGTGCTCACTGTCATTGTTCCACTATTCTGAGTACTTGGTGACAGCTGTCAATAACCCCAAAAGCCTATCCTTGGATTCCTTCCTCCTGAATCACAGCCTGGAGTACACGGTTGCTGCTCTTTCTTCTTGGATAGAGTTCACACTTGAAAATATCTTTTGGCCAGGTTAGTGTGCCCTACTTTCCCCGCTGGCAGCAAGAAGGGCAGCCGCCATACGTGCGGAGAACAGTGACATTGCTTCACCTTTCAGGCCTAATCCCCCTGAGCGATTGTCCCCAGCCCTCTGTCCTCCTCACGAAGCTATTTATAAGGGCCAGGCTGCATGCGAGAATTCCCTTTCTGGAGTTTGAATTGGGGACATGTTGACCTTTTGCTGTAGGCCTTGCATAATATAGTGCACCAGCTACAGCGCCATTCCTGGGATGGGTCTCACATGAAGTTTTTTCTTTTTTTTCGTGGGACCAGGGTTCGAACTCACGACCTTGCACTTGCCCTCACGTGAAGTTTTTATTGGCAGAAATGTCTGCATCTGGAGCCCGCTCTGAAATCAGCCTTTCCCATAGCTGGTGGAAGTGACGGCTGCAGCTCCCAGGATTCTGAGTGGATATCCGGTCCCTCTTCCACTTTTCTCCTCTGTATGTGTCCCAAAGACAAGGACATAAGACTGGGAGGAGAGCCAGGCACCCACCAGCCGTGGAAGGGAAGACTGCTGTGCAGTTGGCACTTTCATGGAAATGGGTGAAGAGCAATTGACAGTGCTGTTTTCTCTCCTTCCATTATAATGTGCTGAAGACCATAGTTATCCTAGGCGTGTTTCCTAAGGCTTCTCTCTTTGAGGAAGCAAGTTGGCTCCGTGTAAGCAGTGAGGGGGGAGGCCGGACAATGCCATGTCCTCAATCCCCGTGACCCATGTGATCTCTTCACAGAGCTGAAGCAGATCACCTGGCTCAGCGCCACAGGGCTGCTCATGGTGGTCTTTGGCGAGTGCCTGCGCAAGGCTGCTATGTTCACGGCTGGCTCCAACTTCAACCACGTGGTGCAGAACGAGAAGTCGGACACCCACACGCTGGTGACGAGCGGGGTGTACGCCTGGTTCCGACACCCATCCTACGTGGGCTGGTTCTACTGGAGTATTGGGACCCAGGTATGGTAGTAGATAGGATGCTGGTTGCCCTCCACTGCTGAGATTTCAAATTGAAATCTAGTTGACATGCTATAAAGTTCACATGTGAACGATACAATTCAGAGCTGGGCTTGGTGGCACACGCCTATAGTTCCAGCACTTGGGAGGCTGAGGCAGGAAGATCAGTGTGAGTTCAAGACCAGTCTCAGCTATGAAAGTGAGCTCAAGGCCAGCCTGAACTGCATAGTGAGACCCTGTCTCAAAAAGACAAAAAAAAAAAACAAAAAACAATTCAGCTTTTTTTTGTGTTCTCGGCTTCCAGCATGAACTCTGTGGCATGCTTTTCAAAACTTTTTTACTTTTTTTTTTTTTAAAGATTTCATTTTATTTTTCTTAAACCTCATTTATTTATTTGTGTTATGGCTGGCCCAGCCTGCCCTGGGGTGGGTGGTGCAGCATGTGGTGCTAGGGATTGAGCAGCGGTCCTAGCGCTTGCCTGAACCTCCCTAGGCAGGCGCTTTAGACCGCTGAGCCATCTCACTGGCCCAAAACTTTTTTACTTTTTATCTTTTATTTTTTGGTTGCTTAATTTAGACAGGGTCTTGCTAGTTAGCTGTTTTTTTTTTTTTTTTTTTTTTTTTTTTTTTTTTTTTTTTTTTTTTTTTTTTTTTTTTTTTTTTTTTTTTTTTTTTTTTTTTTTTTTTTTTTCGACCAGGGTTCGAACTCACGACCTTGCACTTGCCCAGCAGGCACTTGTGCCTCGGAGCTATCTCCCCAGCCCCTAGCTAGCTGTTTTTTAAGACCGGTTCTTGTTAGCCCAGGCTGGCCTCAGACTCAGCAGTCCTGCCTTAGCCTCCTGAGTGCTAGGATTGCAGGCCTGTGCCACCGTGCCTAGCAAGAATGGAGACCTTAAGGTTTTTACCATATACTTATGATCTAGGCATCATACGGCCTTGTCAAACTCTGTGTTGCCCCCTACCTCGATTCCCTGCTCTGCCTCCTGGTCCAGCTCTGGAGATCCCGGGAGGGGGAGGAGAGGTGGGATTATGGGAGGCCGTGCCCACAGCTGCTTAGGGGCGCTCTTGGGTTTTGCACCAGAAGTCGTCCTTTGCAGCCAGGGTCCCAGGTGAGTCCCTGTTGTTGGTGGCTGTCTCCTGCTTCTATACCACTGGACTTAGGACAGCTTGGCTGTGGGACATGAGCTGAGTTTGGACCATTCATCCCTTCCTTGGGGGAATCCAGCTGAGGTCCCTGAGACCCCAAGGACTGTGACCTCCAGTGTTAGGGGAGATAGCCATGCAGCAGAGTGGGGAGGAGGGACAGAGAGCCACATAGCATATCTTTTCTGACTTAGGTATGTTTAGCTGGGTATGGCGGTGCACACTTGAAAGTCTAGCACTCAGGGAGACTGAGGCAGGAGGATCACAGATTTGAGTGTGCCCTGGTTCCAGCAATGTAGCAGTTTAGCCAGACCCTGTCTCAGAATGAAAAAATGAAAAGGGCTAGGGAGGTTCCAAAGCCCTTGACCGCAGGAGCACACACAGCTTCTATGAACTCTCCCACTTTAGCAGCCACGATCCCTGAGGATAAATTGATTATAGCCAGTGAATGTGATTTGCCCCAGCACTGCTTACCAGGGCCCTTTTTGGCTCCAGGTGTTTACATTAAGCCCAGCACCTGGGTGTCTAAATGAAGCTTGGCTTTCCTGTACCAGCCCTTGCCTCACTTCTGTGGTTTTTTTTTTTTTTTTTGTGGGATTGGGGTTTGAACTCATGACCTTGCACTTGCCAGGCAGGCACTTGTGCCATGCAGCTATCTCCCCAGCCCCTCTTGCCTCACTTTCTGCAGAGCTTTATTTCTGTCTTATTGGTTACACTGGCCCATGACACTAGAGGGACTTACTCAGTAGCAGTATGCAGCTCAGGACTGGCACACATGACGCAGGCTGTGGAGTCACTGGCAGGGCTGTCCTCGGCCTGGCCCTCCTCCCTGGCTTCTCTTCCCTCACACATTACAAGTTGGCAGTGCTGCAAACTGTTCTGGGCTGAATGACCTCACAGCTGAGAAGGGCTCAGCACCATGCCGGGATAACAGGCTGTAGAGAGAGGTCACTCTCTAGGGACCTGTCCTGGGTGCCAGCAGTGGGTAGGGTATGTAGCAGGTGCCCCGTGGCACAGGAAGCCTCCAAGGGGCAGGGCTTCTCTCGGCCTTGCCAGACCTTTTGGCTTTGGCTCAGTGGGGAGAACTTGGGCAGTGCAAGGAGTGGGTGAAGGTGGGAAGCGGGGGCCAGGGTCCAGGTGTGGCTTGTGGCTTGGCCTGGGTTCAGGACTAGAGCTATTTATGTCCCACCAAACTTTGAAAGGAGGGGCTGGGAAGATAGCTCAGCGGCACAAGTTCCTGCCAGGCAAGTGCAAGGTCCTGAGTACGATCCCTGGTTCTGCAAAAACAAACAAACTTTGAGAGGTTCCAGAAGCTCGCCTGGGCCACCCACATCTCAGCCGTTGGAGCTGGCTGTGGGGCCAAAGGGTGAGACAAGCGTGTCTGGGGATGGGGACCAACCCCTGTGAGAGGAGTTGCATTTGGAGCAGGAGGGGTCCTTCCAGCTGGTCCGAGGGCTGATCCAAGAGGTGGATCCCGCCTTACATCTTAGGGCTGTCATCTAAGAAGGACAACAGGACAACAGCAATATGCCCACAGCGATGTAATGACCTGGGTTCTGTTCATGACACGCTGGCTCCTAGAGAGCCTGGTATTGAGTCAGTCTTCTGTGCCCCTGGAGAGAAGTCCTGTAGGTGCCAGAGACAGGTGCTGGTGGCCGTGCAGGTGCATGCCTTCAACGCTTGCACTTAGGAGGCTGAGGCAGGAGGATGGCCAGAAGGAGAGAGACAGGTGCTCAGGAGCCGGTCTGCTTCACCTCTGGTCCCTTACTGTCTCTTCTGCCAGGTGATGCTGTGTAATCCCATCTGTGGGGTCGTCTATGCCCTGACAGTGTGGCGCTTCTTCCGAGATCGAACTGAAGAAGAGGAGGTGTCGCTGATCCACTTCTTTGGAGAGGACTACTTGGAATATAAGAAGCGGGTGCCCACGGGCCTGCCCTTCATAAAGGGGGTCAAGGTGGACCTATGATGGCGGGGCCAGGTAGGCTGACCGCTGGGACAGAAGCGCTCTGGTTGGCCCCTGCAGAATGGATTTTCTTAATCATTTTTTATGTCACTAATTACTCCTCTGGAATGTCACCTAAGACCATGTGGTCAGAAGGCCTTAGGACCCAAAGCCCCGCTGGCACGTTCTTGTGCTAAACCCAGGTAGGGCATAGGTTACCAAGGAACGTGGAACAGATCACAGCAATATTTATTGGTACTGATTCCCAGGTGACAGTGAGGACCTGGGCCATGTGGCGGTGCCCCCAGGGCCACTGTGTATTTGCATGGCATCCAGGCCCCTTCAGCAGAGCGAGGTACGCGGCTCAGCAGCGTGTCTGCTGCAGAGGGTGATGGGGGTTGCTGCGTGTCAGCATTAAAAATGCACTAAGAACCTTTTCCTTTCACTGCAGAGCAGCACAGCACAGGTTCAGCCTCTGGTGTCCTGGATGCACGACATTTGTATAACTCGAGACCCTTCCCTCTAGCCCTTTAACCCCTCAGGCATTTAACTATGCGCACATCCAGTGTTGATAAACAGCAGGATAAATGCAAAGGAGCTCCCTGGGGCTTTCTAGTGCCAGCTTGTGTCAGTCAGCAGGTAGGCATGGACCCAACACTATGGCTGGTGGCTTTAGGTGACTGGCACCCTAGGCCAGGGAACAGAGGCCCTGTTTCCCTGGGGTCCTGTTCCTGTGTCCTGTTTCTGATGACAGGTGACAGGCGGGTCACACGTGTTTTTCCTTTCTCTAGGAAGTACTTTCTAGATACCTGCTACATGCAGACACTGCTAGCCATTGACAGATTGCCTGTTGTCCATTTATTTGGGCTCCTGCTCTCATTGTCCTACAGCTGGTGTTTTTGTGTCTCCATCTAAATCCATCCGGGAAGCCGGGCATAGTGGCACATGCCTGTAATCCCAGCACTCGGGAGGCTGAGGCAGGAGGATCGGTGCGAGTTCGAGACCAGCCTGAGCTGCATAGTGAGACCCTGTCTCAAAAAGACAAAAAAAAAAAAAAAAAAAAAATCCATCCGGGAGCGTTGCTGGGCCCTCACCCTCCACCCAGCGCGAGTTAAAGCTGCCTTTCCCAAAGGGGTCTGAGCTGGCACAGCAACCCCTGAAAAGGATCTTAGGTAGAGTGTGCCGTCCCAGCTGAGGCTCTGTGGACGTCTGCATCCTGCAAGTTCAGGGAGGAGAACTGCCTTTCTGAGGCAGGCAGAGCTGAGACCCTCGCTTAAACCCTGGTGAATCCTGGACCAGATGAAAACTTGGTCTTGGTGTGAGATCCTCACGGGCACAGAGGAGGGTGGTGGTGGCCTACAGGCCACCATTACCATGGCTTTTGAGGAGCTGCCAGGCCCCTCATGCTTTGTTCCCCATCTTCAGGACGGGGCCCATGCCACTTACCCTCCCTGTTGTGAGGACTGAGATACCCACGCCTGACATCTCCAACCCATAGCGCGATCTGTGGCGTAAAAGCGTTCCACAAATGGGCTGTTGGGTTATCTGAACAGATTCCTAACAGCATTTTTGCAGATTCCATGGCTTAATTTTCTCATTGTTCTATATACCAAAGAGGCTTAGTGGATTGTCCCTTGCCAGCACGAACCCTGCTGGCTTGAGACCCATCAGCCCAGGTGACCTCAGAGGGGCTTGCAGGGCCTGAATCCTCAAGCAGCAGGCCTGGAAGGGCGTCAGACATGTCACTCATTCTGGGAACGTGAATCCAGCTGGTCCCCGCTTCCTCAAACCACAGTTGCTGCAGCGGTCACTCCCAGGGCTAGACTGTCGCAGGGCTGGTGAGACTGGCAGCGGCTCAGGCACATGGAAGGAACGTGCTTGCCAGTTGCGTCTGAGCCCAGCTGGTCCCCCCCCCCCCCCCCGTGGGGGTGAAGTTGCCTGTTTACTTGATAGGGAGCAGCTGATGACAACCCCTGGCATCGAGTGTGGTCAGGCTGGGCGTTGGCAATCGATGCTAGCTTCATCCACCAGTGGCTGGGAAGCCGATCTTCATGCGGGTCCTGGAGTGGTGGAGCCCAGGTCTTGGGGTTTTCAGTACTGCCTCGTACCCCAGGAGACCACGTTGTGTTTTGTTGTGCTTTAGAGAGTGACTCCAGGGGTGAGGGAAGGGAGAATGTCCCCACCCTGGGCATAACCCAGCATGGCATGGCCTTATCTGCTCCTATGCCAAATGGAGCCTTAAAGCACAGAAACAAGGCCGCCCTGAACAGCACCGGGGGCCGTGTGAGCTCCTGCAGTGAAGTTCTGCAGGAACTGCTGCCAGGTGCAGGGACTCCCGTTAGAAGGCGGATGCCAGCCCCAGGATCCCTGCCTTGACGGCAAGCAGCTTCTGGAGGCTAACTGCACAGAACAGCTCCTGGGATTGGGAGGGCGGGAACAGTCGTGAGTGGCCGTGTGAACAGCCCAGCCCCGCTCCTGGTGGTTGAGACCCCACCGCAGGCGTAGTGAGCCCGAGCCTGTGCCCTCTGCACTTTCTCACTGCCTTAGGTAGCTGCGACCCCCACTGTACTCAGCTTCCATAGCGGCTCAGCAAGGTTAGACAACCTCAGCCTCTCTGCCTGGGTGGGCAGTGCCTGCTGCGGGAGGCCCCACCACAGAGAGGGACTTACAGAGTAATTGTTCTACTCTTCTGTTTACATACAGAAATGTTTATTTAAATATTTTAAATCAGATTTTCTTTCACAGATACTGGTGATTCTTCCACTTAAGAGGTTAATAAAAGTACTTGATTTCATCCCAAGCAGCAGCGTGGTTGTGTGGGGTATATAGATCACTGGTGACCCCGGGTTGGGTGCCTGCATGCCCCCTGCCCTGCCGCTGGTTGGGGAGGCTGGTGGCTCGATTCCCTTCCCCCATCTTCTGCCTGCAGGGCTTCGGTGCTTTGGGACAGGTGACCCTCCTCACACTGCAGGCCACAGAGCAGCCAGGGCCCCTGAGGGATGAGGTGACAGCTGTGTGTCTGCCCTGTTGTCTCATCCTGGTACACAGGTCTGCTGTTCAGACAACCAAGTGAATCTGGGTATCTGCTCCAGGTGCAACTGTCTGGGTGCCCCTTGGCCTCCACAGCCTTTTATTTTATTTTAAATCTTTATTTGGTACAGGGTCTTGCTATGCAGCTTGGACTCACAATGATCCTCATGTCTCAGCGTTCTCAGCACCGGGATTACAGGCATGTGCCACCAAGCCTGATTTTGCAGCCAGCATGCCATGTCTGGGGCTCCAGGGCCAGCACAGCATGTGGCACTGGAGATGGAACTCAGATCTTTGTATTTGCCAGGCAGGCATTTAGAGCTGAACTATCTCCCCAGGCCCAGCTTTTACTTTTTTTTTTTTTTCCTCCCTGGGACTGGAGTTGGAACTCACAACCTTATACTTGCCAGGCAGGCTCTTGTGCCATGGAACTATCTCCCCAGCCCCTCAGCCTTTACATTTTATTATTTATATTCTTGTTTCAGAACTTTTTTTTTCCAGAACTTTTGTTTATTTTTTTAAAGAATTTTTATTTTATTTATTATTTTTATTCTTATTTCAGAACCTTTGTTTGTTTATTCACTCATTTTTATGGCCGGCCACCCCGAGGGCAGGGCTGGCGCAGCATGTGGTGCCAGGGATCGAACCG
>PVJA010048215.1:0-14309 GCA_004027025.1 Myocastor coypus | reverse complement strand
AGTCCAAAGAGAAGTATATTCTTTTCCTTTTTTTTTTTCTAAGCAATATCAATAGGGAGATGGGTCATGCCCACACACTGTACTCTGTAGAATGATTGTGAGGACAATATGCAATATGTCAACTTTCAAAGAAAAGAAAGGGGAAAAGAAAAAAAAAGTAGAAGGGTTAATGTTTAATTGTTTGATCAATCTTATCTACCTATATGTATTAATCTAAACGGATCTGATGATGAGAATATGTAATATAACCATTGTTAAATTTAAATAATAGAAAATTGAAACTTGAAAAAAATAAAGTATCTTTTATATTCTAAATAAATAAATATATGTTTTTATTTTTAGCTGGCATACAATGACTACATATACTTATGGGGTACAGTATAATATTTAAATACATACATACAATGTGTAGCAGTCAGATTAGGGTAATGAGCATATTGATCGCTTGAAATGATTGTGATTCCTGTGTTTTGGAACCTTTCCAAATTTTCTGTACTAGCTGTTTTGCAAATATGCCTCTAGTTATTCCGGTTGTGTTGCAGAGCAGTAAAGGCTGATCCTCATTCAACCGCACTGCTGTACCAGTTATCTTCTTCTCTCTGATTCCTTACTAGAAAACTAATTGTTCTGTGCCACTGATGGTTCTGTGCCAGGGTTGGTGCCTTGAAAGACGAATTCCTGTTGTAATGTTATGTGTTGGTGCTGAAAGGAAAGACGAGAAGACACGATGAATTTAGCTCAGAGATCTCACTGAGACTTATCTCTCTCGAAGTGAGCCCCAACCCTCAGAAGTATCTCACTTTGATTTGGGATCAAGCAATGTGCTCAGGTGCATAATCACTTTATTAAAGAAATGTTACAATCTCTGACCTCCATTTGCCCAATGCTAGCTTCACATAAATACTATTACAAAAGTTTCAAGCAAGATAGGAGACTGCTAATGGAAAACCTTCAGGGTAAGATATTTATCTTTCTTGCTGGATCTCAGGTTTCTAGGATTCCCAAACCACTGCTTTCCATGGGCTTTGTTTTATTGCCCTTTGTTTCTTGAGGTGCTAATTGCGTATCTCTATAAGTTCTCAAACAGCAATGTGAAATCTGCTTGTAAGAGTAATCTCCTGGTTCTCATCTCAGCCGAAGAAGTCTATATTTATAATCTGAAAAATACGTTATTGGAGTCCCACCAAGTTAATTCCAATCTGTCACTGTTGAAAAAGGACAATAAGATATATGTATATAATTACTGGGGAGACAAGGAGCTGTAAGTCCAGCTTCAAAGAAGGCTTTAGAGAAAAAAGAGAACAACCCAGGGCTGCACCCAGGTTTTATTTAGCCAAGGGGGAGTAGCTTGACGAAGAGAACTTTGGGAAGTAGATGAGTGCTGTGAGCGGGCTAGGTGAGTGGCCTGCATTTACCTCTGTCATATGCAAAAAAATAATTTGCAATGTTCTATTGAGATAGCAGCTAATGTTTTGAGAGTCTGGTGCTTCACTTCTGATGTCTGATCTTTTTAAAATTACTTTTAATAAGAAACAACAATATGATAGTTTCAAAACACATTAGTAGTACATTTGCAATAATTGGCATATTGCATAATTTCTTTTGACATGCAAAAACTGCTTAGCAGGAGGAGGTTCCATTTGTTAATGCTTTCAAGTGTTAAATGTGTATTTTGATTTTTGTCCATGAACTTTTTGCCTGCCCCAGTGTCTTCAAGATTTTCTTCCACTTTCTCTTCTAGGAGATTTAATGTTTCACTTTTAATATTTAGATCTTTAATCCATTTTGACTTTAGTTTAGTGCATGGTAATAGACTTGGGTCAAGCTTAAATATTTGGCATGCAGAAAGCCAGTATTTCCAGTACCATTTGTTAAAGAAGCTCTCTTTCTTCCAGTAAACATGTTTGGCCACTTTGTCGAAGATAAAGTGGCTAAGTGTCATTGCATTTGCTTCTGCATCCTCTACTCTATTCCATTGATCCTCAGGTCTATTTTTTTGCCAATACCATGCTGATTTTATTACTGTAGGTTTGTAGTATAACTTTAGGTCAGCCCAGAATTGTCTTTGCAATTCTGGGTCTTTTTTATTTCCACATAAATTTTAGAAATGATTTCTCCAGTTCTGTGAGCTATGTTGGTGGTATTTTGATAGGAACTGCATTAAATATGTACAGCAGTTTAGGCAGTATTTCCATGTTTACAATTTTGCTTCTTCCTATCTAGGAGCAGGGAAAATCTTTCCATTTTCTCAAATCCTCTAAGATCTCTATTTTCAGAATACTAGAGTTTTCATTGAAAATGTCTTTTACTTCCTTAGTTAGGTTGATGTCTAAGTATTTCATTTTCTTCGGTGCTATCATAAAAGGTACTGTTTCTCTAATTTCTCTCTTAGTGTGTTTGTTATCTGTGTAAAGGAATGCCACTCACATTTTTGTGTTGACTTTGCAACTGAATTTTTGTATTCTACTAGCTTCTTTTTGGCGTTTTTTGTATCTTCCCAGTAGATTATCATGTCATCTGCAAATAGTGAAAATTGTGCTTCGTCATTATCTATTCTTATTCCTTTTATTTCTCTCCCTTGTCTAATGGCTGGAGCTAATGATTCCTGAACTGTATTGAATAAGAGGGGTGATAGAGGACATTCTTGTCTTGTGTCAGATTTATGATTGAAAGACTTCAGTTTTTCCCCATTTAGAATTATGTTAGCTGTTGGATTGTTGTAGATAGCTTTTATCAGGTTGAGGTAGAGGCCCTCTATTACAATTTTCTGTAGGACTTTGAATATGACTGAGTGTTGGACTTTGTCAATGGCCTTTTCTGCATCAATTGAGATGATCATGTGATTTTTGCTTTTGGCTCTCTTGATACAGTGAATTGCATTTATAGATTTGTAGATATTGAATCATCCTTGCATCCCTGGGATGAATCCTACCTGGTCATGGTGTATAATCTTCTTGATGATTAATTGTATTCTATTGGCAAGGATTTTATGGAGGATTTTTGCATCTATGTTCATCAGAGAAATTGACCTGTAGCTTTCTTTTTTAGTTGCATCTCTCTCTGGTTTTGGTATCAGTGTAATACTTGCCTCTAGGAATGATTTTGGAAGGATTGCTTTCTTTTTTATTTCACTGAGAAGTTTGAGGAGTGTTAGGATTATATCTTCTGTAAATTTTTTGTATAATTCAATGGTGAATCCATCAGGTCCTGGACTTTTCTTTGTTGGTTGGCTTTTTATTACATTTCGTTTTTCATTGGCTGTTATTGGGTTATTGACAGTTCTAATATCTTCTTGATTCAGTTTGAGTAATTTATACTTTTCTAGGAATGTATTCATTTCGTCTGTGTCTTCAATTCTGTGAGGGTAAAGATTCTCAGAATAGCTATTTATGATCCTCTGAATCTCTGCTTTGTCTGTAGGAATTTCACCCTTTTCATTCCTTATTGCTTGACTTTGAGTCCTTTCTTTCCTCTTTTTGATGAGGTTAGCTAGGGGATTATCAATTTTATTTAATTTTTCATAGAACCAGCTTTTTGATTCATTAATTCTTTGTATTGTTTTCTTTGTCTCAATTAAATTGTTTTCTGCTTTAATCTTTTATCATTTCCTCCCATCTTTGGGCATTGGATTCCATTTGCTGTTCCTTTTCTAGTCAGTTTAGGTGCTGCAGGAGAGTATTTATTTGTTCCCATTCTGTCTTCTTAATACGTGTGTTCAGTGCTATAAATTTCCCTCTAAGAACTGTTTTCATTGCATCCCATAAATTTGGGTAAGTTGTGTTTGAATTTTCATTAAATTGTAGCTATTATTTGATTTATTGTTTAATTTCATCTGTTACCCACTGGTTTCTGAGAAGGCTGTTGTTTAATTTCCAGGTATTTCTGGGGTTCTTGTGGTTTCTTTTGTCATTTATTTCCAATTTCACTGCACTGTGGTCTGATAGTAAGCATGGGATAATTTCTGTTTTCTTGCATATACTTAAGCATGACCTATGGATTAATATGTGGTCTATTTTAGAAAATGTCCCATGTGCACCCCCAAAAAATGTGCATTCTGTAGTTTTTCGGTGGAACACTCTATATTTCCACTAAGTTCAGATGTTCCGATTTCCATTTCACGTCTGCTAATTTTATGTCTGCTTGACTTGTCTTTTGGGGATAAAGGAGTATTAAGGTCTCCTGTTAAGATTGTAGTATTGCATATGAGATTTTTCATGTCCATTAAGATTTTTCTTATATAACTTGGTGGTTCCCATGTTGTTTTTATACCTATTTATCAGTGTTACCTCTTCATCTTGAATTTTTCCCCTAGCCAGTACGTAGTGGCCTTCTTTAGTTCCTTTAACCAAACTTGGTTTGAAGCTTAGGGTGTCTGCAAACAAGATTGCTACCCCTGCTTTTTTCCTGTGGTGCTGGTGCATGTAATATTGCTTTTGTAATATTAACATTAGAAAAGTAATGTAATATTTTTCCATACTTTAACTTTGTGGGACTGGGGTTCAAACTCACAACCTTGCACTTGCCCAGCAGGCACTTGTGCCTCGGAGCCATCTCCCCAGCTCCCTAAATTTTACCTAATGATTGTACTCCTCTTTTTTTTTTTCAGGGACAGGGGTATGGAATTCAGGTCCTTGAGCTTGCCAGGCAAGCATTTATTCTACTGAGCTATTTCCCCAGCCCCCTTTTCTCCTGTGTTTAATTGGTTGCCCTGTTTGGTGGGTTCTTTGTATTCTCACTTGTTGAGTTTGGGTCGTTTTGGTCTCTCTTTAAAATTTTTTTATTATACTTTGTATGTTTGGCTTTGACGTCATGAAATTGTTTAGTTATTCCTTATCATGAAAGTATTTAATTTCTCCCTCATACTTGAAGGAGAATTTTGCTGGATATAGCAGTCTGGGCTGAAATTTGTTTTCATGGAGTACTTGATGCACTCTGCTGCATGATCTTTTTGACCTCATGGTTTGTCCAGAGAAATATGCTGTTATTCTTATGGGTTTTCCTTTAAATCTGATCTGTTTCTTTTATCTAGCAGTTTTTAGTATATTATTCTTTTTGCTGGATTTCTGGAATTTTGACTATTATATGTCTGGGTGAGTTTTTAGTTGGGTTGATGTTATGTGGAGTTCTATATGCTTCAGTTTCTGAATGTCTGATTGTTTTCTGAAATTTGGGAAGATTTCTGCTATTACTTCTGTTCATATTCTTTTTATACCATTTATATCGAGTCTTTCTTTTCTTGTTGATTCCTATTAATCTCATGTTGTTCATTTTTGCATCATCTTGCAGATGTTGAATTATTTTTTTCCTGCATCCGTGTTGCTTTTAGGAGGTCCTTTATTACCTTTTCACTAGCTGCGACTGTGTCTTCAAGATCTGAGATTCTATCTTCACTTTGATTCATATGGTTTTGCCAGCTTGTGATTGAGATTTTATTTTCTCGTATATCTCTTTCAAATGGTTTCATGTGATCTATCTCTTTCCTGTATTGCTCCGTCAGGGAATCCATCATTTTTCTATTCTCCTCTAACTTTTTATTAATGTCTTGTTCAGTTTTACTGAAGCTTCTCATTATAGTTATCCTTTCTCTCTCCAGTTCAGCGATTTTTTTCTGCTCTGTTCTCCCCTGCATCTTTCTATAGTTTTCCCCCTACTTTAGATGCTATTAATTAGAGAGGTCTTTTTAACCTCAGAAGTTATTTCTGCCCTGGTTTCCTCTATATCTTTCTGCAGTTGTTTTTCCACTTTAGAGTCTATTAATTCATGCATTTCTTTTTTTTTCTTTAAACGTTATCTCTGATCTGAGTTGCTCTATATTTTTCTGCACTTGTTTGTCTACCTCAGAAGCTATCGATTGAGAGATTTCATCTGCATGATTCCTATTTTCTTGTAAGGTAGTGTCTCCTGTATATGTTACAGGTGGGCGCGAGCCCTGAGATTTCTTTTTCTTCCATGTCTGTATCATTCTGTATAGCAGTGATCTTTGTTCCAGGGGCGCATGCCTGCGGGTTAGTCGTTCAGTCCAGGCTGCTAGGTTGGTTGAGCTGCTTGTAGGCCAGGGGAGGGAGGTCTCACTCACCTGGCGGGCCTTGCTGCTTGATGGGTTAAGTTTGTGTGGGGCTGGAGTTCTGACTCATGTGGCGGACATGGTGCTGGATAGGCTTCGCTTGTGTCTGGCTGAAGGTCTGACTCACATGGTGGACCTAGCTGCTGGATAGTCTGCACTTGCAGCTGTCTGGAGGACGTCTGTCGTGGCAGTCCTGATGCTGGATAGGCCCTGCTTGTGGCCTGCAGGAGGAGGTCTCAGACGGACCTGAGGAGGTCTCAGGTAGTCCGAAGTCTCAGGTTGGCCAGAGGTCTCAATTGGGCCCGAGGTCTCACTTGGGCCTAAGGAGGTCTCAGGCGGGCCAGAGGATGTCTCAGGTGGCCATTAGTCTCAGGTGGGCTGGAGGACGTCTCAGGTGGGGATCCACCATTTGTCTAATCTCGTACAATTTTTTATCAGTGTATTCTTTAGAAGCTGTTGTTACTTCATTCATTATAGTTATCATTTTTTACTTCAGAGATTGTTTCTGATTTTATTTCCTCTCTATCTTTCTGCAGTTGCTCCTTTACTTCAGCCAATATTAATCCAGAGATTTATTTTATTAACTTCAGAGGTTATTTCTGATCTGAATTCCTCTATACCTTTTTGCAGTTGTTTCTTTACTTGAGATGTTATTAAGTCAGAGATTTCTTTTTTTGCTTCAAATATTATTTCTGATCTCATTTCTTCTATGCCTTTCTACATTTGCTTCTTTACTCCAGACGCTAGTAATTCAGAGATCTCAGCTGTGTGATTCGCAATTTCCTCTATGCTAGTTTCTCCTGCACTTGTTCTGGGTAGGCTCATGACCTGAGACTGTATTTTGTTCCTTCTCTTTGTCATTTTGTACAGAACCCTCCTCTGAATTTTGGTGTAGAGCTTTTGTGCAGTTTTACCCTTAGCACTTATTCAGTTTCTTACCCCAGAGAGATTATATGGGTAAGGCAGTTATAGATCTGTATATGAAGATCTACAGTAGGGAACCTTAATAATGGATAGTGATGTTGATCATTTTGCAAAGTTTTATATCTCACAGGCTTACATTTTAGACAGTAAGAGAAAACATTGTGTCTGTGCACCTAAGCAGATATTAAATTGGGAATCTGTATGTAATTTAGTTCCCATAAGTTCTGTCTGATTACCTCCCCTTGACGCACCTGGGGTCTTCCAGGCAGATTAGTTCACCCAGCTACCTCTTTCCCCCTCTCTAGATCAAGAGAGAAAAAGAGAAGACACTTTCCTAAATATGGGTTCATCAAAGTGTCTCAGCTTACCGGGTCTGGATCTACCAAGTTTGAATTCATCTAGATGTGCCCAGCTGGGGTCTTGCTGCTGCATCCCCTGGGACTGAATCCCACATCCTTGCTGGAGCTGGGCTGGGTCTCGGAGAGATATGGGGAAATTGGAGCAGATCTTACCCACACACGTTGGGCTTGGGCCAAGTACAGAGAGCAATTTATTTATTTTCTACCTATTATTTATGCATTTAGGACAGGGGATACAAGGCCTACAGGGCCTCACTACATAGATCACACTCATAATGATTCACCTGTTCTCAGCCTCCCAAAGAGCTGGGATTATAAGTGTGTGCCACTACACACAGTCTCAGTTGCTCTGTTCCTTTTTTACTTTATTGAGTTCATCTATTAATATACATGTTATATATATATATATATATATATATATATATATATATATATATATTTGATACAGGTCTCATTACACAGCCTGGGCTCTTACTGATCCTCCTAACTCATCCTCCCCAGCTTTGGGATTAGTCATGTCCATCATACCTGGTCTCTGTGGCCATATCAGTGCTCTTGGCAGCAGAGTCAGCATGACCTGTGCAGGCAGGGATCGAACCCCAGTCCCTGCACTTGCCTAAGGAGGTCCTTAGTCCACTGAGCTATCTCTACAGCCCTAATAGACAAACACTTCTAGATTTGAAGTAGTTCAAATTTTCCTTGTATTGTTTATGGTTTTTGTGTAATATTTGAGAAACTACTGATAAACCGAAAGTCACGAATATTTAACTCGATTTTTTTTTCTGAAAATTTTAGGTTTTACATTCTTATACTTTGGTTTCAAAAAAAATGAGTTTTGTTTTGTTTTGTTTCGTTTTTTTGGGGGGGGATTCTTTCTTCTTTTTTTTTTTTTCTTTGTGTGGTATAAAGGAAGGGTTCAACTTCATTCTCTGTCGATATACAGTTTCACCATCCTTATTTTTTTCAACCAACAAACAAAAACCAAAAATGGTCCTTTTCTCCATTGAATGTTCTTGGCACCCCTTTTGCAAATGAGTTGAACATAAATGCACATGTAGTTTTGGTCTTTTAATTTAGTTCCATTACTCAGTATGTCTAACCTTATAAAAGAATCATGTTCTTTTGACAATAACAGTACTAATATTAGTTTTCAAATCATAAAGCATGATTTAAAATACTCTAACTTTGTTCTTCTGTGTCAAGACTGATTTTTTCAGGATCCATTAAGATTCTGTTTTGAGATTTTACACTGCACCTTTCTATCCCTACAAAAAAGGACATTGGGACTTTGATAGAGATCACACTGCCTTTGTAGATCACCTTGCATAATAATACTGTGTTTAAAAACATTTTCGCCAAAACTACGAACAGAAGTTATCTTCCATTTATTTAGCTGTTCCTTAAATTATTTTAACAATGTTTTATAGATTTTAGTGCACAAATCTTATACTTCCTTGGTTAAATTCATATCAAAGGTTTTTTGTTCTTTTTTGATGCCATTGTAACAATATATGTTTTCTTAATTTTATTGTTATACTGTTCATTGATACCAGATAGAATTAGGACAGACTTGTGTGTGTTGGTCTTGTATTTGGTAATTGGCTGAATTTTTTTATTTGCTTAACAGCGTCTTTTAAGGATTTTTATATTTCTGTGTAAAGTTTCTGTAATTTGTAAAGAGTGATAACTGGTAGTTTTATCTCTTCCTTTCCAATTTGGATACTTTTTAGAGTGAATTATTTTGAAAAACTCCATAGAAAAATGATACACTATGTGCAGATGACAAGCAATACAAATGTCCATGGACTTCTAATCATAGCAATGGAAACAACAAGACAGTGAAATGATATTTGAAAGCAGTAAAACATTAAAGCAAACTCTTCACCAAGAATTGTAAGTAATAGCATTTCTCAAGAATGAAGGCAAAATAAAAATATTTCCTAGCACAATGACAGTAACAAAATTACTCAGCAGCTACTCTATACTATGTGAACTGCTGCAGAAATTTCTTTGGACAGAATGAAAATGATGTCAGTTGGAAACAACTATACTGAAAGAAGTGAAGATTACTGAAAAGGATAGAAATCTTAAATATTCATTTATTTTTTCTTCTTTATTCATTTAAATGAGAAAAAATAAAATAACAATGAAAGTTTTCAAAACAAGTTAGTAGCATGGTTATAATAATTAATACAATGCGTCTTGTTCTATTCACAGCAGTTATTCAGAGAAGAAGCTGCAGAACGATACCTTATCTAAACAATATTAGTACAAACTTTTGTTCTCAGTGTACTAAGACAAAGTAGATGTTTGTGTATCCTAACTCTCTTGTATAAATAAATATATACATATATATATGCAAATTTTTTCTTTTAAAGTTTGTAATACTATGAGAAAGTATCATGGCATATCTTATAAGTAGATTGTAAGCCAAACATACAGCCTGAATCATAAAACAAAAATTATAGTTAGAGGATATTCAGAAAATTATTAATTAAAATTAAATTAAGTATTTCAAAGAACTATTCCAAGATTCAAATCAAGTCATGAGTCCAACTTAGAAGCCAGAATGTTGTGTACCATATGTATGAGTCTGGAATCAATTCAGAGTACTCATATAGTATTTGAATAGGTTAATATATACAAAATATCAACTAAGAAACAATTTCCATGGTAGTAAAGAATTACTAAGAATAAAACATAACATAAATACTGGAATGGCAAATATATGACCAAATATTTTAACAGTTTGGAGATAGGGTATAGCACAAACTTCTAGTACATCATAGACACAGTGTCCATGACAATACTCGTGGCCAAGTGTCACTTGTGGGACTGAGTTACTGCTATTTCCTTGATATCCACCCTGTAGAACCAGACAGAATCAAGACCCCCAGGGTGCAGGAGAAGTCCATTTGTACAATATGCTGATGGACATATTCTGCTGCTGTACACAAAAGAATAGTTGAAAGATTGCTGTTGTACACCTCTTTTACTCCTGTGTTTAATTGTTTGCCCTAATTGATGGGCTCTTTCCATTAGCCTTCATGAAGTTGTGGTCATTTTTATCCTTCTCTATATCTTTTGGTAAACTTTGTAGGGTTGGTTTTAGCAACATGAAATTTTTTAGTTGTTTGTTATCATGGAAGTATTTCATTTTTCCATTGAACTTGAAAGAGAGTCTTACAGGGAATATCAGCTTGGGTTGGAATTTGCTTTCTTGTAAGACTTAAATTAATTTGCTCCATGCTCTTCTTGACTTGATGGTTTGTGAAGAGAAACCTACCATGATTCTAATGGGTTTTCCTTTAAATGTGACCTGTTTCTTTTCTCTAGCAGCTTTTAGTATACTGTTCCTGTGCTGAATTTCTGGGATCATGTCTGTGTGTGGTTTTCATTGGGTTGATGCTATTTGCAGTTCTATATGTTTCGGTTACCTGAATGTCAAATTGTTTCTCCATTTTTGGAAAGCTATCTGCTTTTAGTTCTGTCCGTATACTTTTTATATCATTTGTATTCACTCCTTGTTTCTCACGATGCCTATGAGTCTTACCTTGTTCCTCTTTGCATTATCCTGCAGATGTTGAATTATTTTTCCTTCATCCTAGCTGTTTTTCAAAGATCTTTTCTTACCTTTTCACTAACTGCAATGCTGTCTTTAAGTTCTGAAAATGTATTTTCACTTTCATTCAAATGGTTTTGCCTGCTTGTGTTTGAGGTTTTAAGTTCCTGTATAACACTTTGAATCTGCTCCACACATTGTTTTGCTTTTCTATATTGCTTATTCAAGAATTCCATCAATTTTATACTCTCCTCTATTTTTTATCAACCTCTTCTTTAGAAGTACTTCGTACATCTTTCATTATAGTTATCATTTCTTTTTATACTTAAAATTATTTCTGATCTGATTTCCTCTATAAATTTCTGTAGTTGTTTCTTTACTCCAAGTGCTATTATTTCAGAGGTTTCAGGTGTGAAATTTATAATTTTTTCTCTGCTATTGTCTCTTGCATTTCTTCCGGGTGGGTTCTGTGCCTGAGAGCAATTTTGCTCCTTGTCTTTGTCATTTTGTATAGCCCTTCCTTCTGACCTTTGGTGTAGAATTTTCATAGCATTCTTACCTTAGTAACAGAACTATATCTACCAAGTTCAGGCTTGTGCAAGTGGGCCTGGTTTGGGTTTGAATGCTGAGCTCCAGTTCTTCCTGCTTCAACCCTTGGAGCTGAACCTGCTGTGCCACTCTGTCAAGATGTTCTGCTCCTGCATCAGGTGGTTGGGGTCTTCTTTTAAGCCTTTCTGCAGGGAGTTCTGCTGCTGTTTTCCACACCGGTACTTTTTTTTTTTAGAAATTTATTTTATTGTTTCAGAACTTTTGTTTTTTTGTTTGTTTGTTTATTTTTATGGCCAGCTAAGCCTGCCCTGTGGGCAGGGCTGGCGCAGCATGTGGTACTGGGGTTTGAACCGCGGTCTCTGCAGCCACCAAAGCTTTCCAAAGCAGGCACTTTAGACCATTGAGCCATCGTGCCAGGCGCCCATACTGAGATGTTCTGATAGATCAAGTTCCACATGCATGTGAGCCTTGCTGCTGGGTTGAGTTTCTCATGGCCCCAGGGTGGTCTCACTCACATGTCAAGCCTGATGGCTGAGTCAAATGAATTTATACTTATATTTGATAAGGAAATTAAATCTGAAATCTAAAATGCTATGACAAAATAAGTTCAGATGGCTTTACTGACATCTTGCTCCAATATGTAAAAAACTCTTCCAAAGAGTAGAAGGAAAACAATCACTTCTGAGCTTGCTTTGTGAAACCTGAAAAATGTTTATATCAAATTATTTGTAATAAATTTTGATGAGCCATCTTCTAAAAAAACAAATAAACAATCTACTCCAGTACTCTTAAAAGTAGACCATAGAGGATTTCAGAAAATAGAAAAAAATCCCTGTCACTGGATAGGAAAATCCAATATTGTGACCATGGCCATACTCCCAACATTGGTATGCAGATTTAATGCAATCCCTATCAAAATAGCATCAGCATACCTCAGAGACCTAGAGAAATCATTTCTAGAATTTATTTGGAACCAGAAAAGACCTAGAATAGCAAAGACAATTCTGGGAAAAAAAAAAAAGACAGGCAGGAAGCATTACAATTTCTTACTTAACATTACAGTATAAAGCTACTTTGACAAAACTAGTATTGTACTGGTCAAAAAAAATAGACCTGAGGCTGGGGAGATAGCTCCATGGCATAAGTGCCTGCCTGGCAAGTGCAAGGTCATGAGTTTGAACCCTGGTCCCACAAAAAAAGACCTGAGGATCAATGGAATAGATTAGAAGATGCAGAAGAAACTACAAACACACTCAGCCACCTCATCTGTCACAAAGGGTGCAAATGTTTACTGGATGAAAGACAGCCTCTTTGACAAATGTTTTTGAAAAAATCAAGATCTCTACATGCCAAAAAAAAAAATAAAACTTAACCTAAGTCTATCATCATGCACTAAACAAAATCAAAATGAATTAAAGGTCTAAATATTAAAACAGAAACACTAAATCTCCTGGAAGAGAAAGTAGGAGGAAATCTTAAAGACATTTGGGGTAGGTAAACAGTTCATGGACAAAAATTAAAATGCACATGTAAACTTGAAAAAAGTAAACAGCTGGGACCTTTTCTTATTGAGAAATTTTTACATGTCAAAAGAAATTACTGGCACCATATGCTGCCCAATCCCCATCCCAGGGCAGGCTGAGCTGAGCTGGCCATTGTATATATATATATATATATATATATATATATATATATATATATATATATATATGTATATATGTATATATATATATATTGAGGTCTCCTATGCAGAATCTATGAAGAACTAAAAATCATTAGGGTCCCAAAATTCAAAGACTCAATCCAGAAATGGGCATCTGAGAAGATTCAACCCAGAAGTGGGCATTTGAGATAAACACACAATTCTCGGAGGAGGAAATGCTAGAAGTTCAAAAGTATATAAAAATGCTACACATCACTAACCATTCATGAAATTCAAATTAAAACAACACTGAGATACCATCTCCCCCCAGAAAGAATGGCTATCATAAAGAAATCAATGAAAAACAAATTTTGGAGAGGCTGTGGGGAAAAAGGAACACTTTTCTATTGCTGGTGGAAATGCACACTGGTGCAACCAGTATGTAAATTAGTCTGGAGACTCATTTGAAAAGTAGGACTGGAAATCCCATTCAGTCTGGATATATTCCCTACTGGAAATTTTCCCAAAAGAACAGAAAGCATCATATCATAGTGATATTTGTCCACCTATGTTTATAGCAGCCTAATTTGTTATAGCCAATTCTTGGAAACAACAAAAATGTGCATCATCTAAAGAATAGTTGAAAAAGATGTACTGTTTCTATATAATGGAATAGTACTCAGCTAATTCTATAATATTTTAGAAGTGACTTAAATACAAAATTCATTTGGAAGACTCAAAAATAATGTTTATTGAAAGTGTTAATATTTAGGTTCCAGCCCAGACCCAAACTGCACCGCTGGGAGCTGAGCCTGCGGGCACGCCACTGCCCAAGCTCCAGCACCGAACCCATCAAATAACCCGTTTGGCAACCGATCTGGTCCACGAGCTTACCAGGACTACTCAATCACAAAGCTCCACCTCCACCTACAGACCACATCCGCCAGGATTCACAAAAGCTAGCAGCCAGAGCCCCAACACAAGAGTCAGGAACGTCTGTAGAAGAACCACCTTGGAGTCTCCAGACCAAACGCCCATAGACACAGCATAACATCACCAAAGTGCAGAGGTTGCTTCCATACAAAATGATAACAACAACGAGTAGGAGGCAATCTCAGGACCCGTGCCCACCCAAACCAAATACAGAAGACACTATCATGGAAGAAAATGAGAATTATACAGATGAAACCTCTGAATGGGTAGCATCTG
>PVJA010048214.1:0-14309 GCA_004027025.1 Myocastor coypus | reverse complement strand
AAAAAAAAAAAAAAAAAAAAAAAAAAAAAAAAAAAAAAAAAAAAAAAAAAAAAAAAAAAAAAAAAAAAAAAAAAAAAAAAAAAAAAAAAAAAAAAAAAAAAAAAAAAAAAAAAAAAAAAAAAAAAAAAAAAAAAAATAATAATAATAATAATAAAATAAATAAAAATTTAAAAAAAGTGCTGGGGATTAGAGGAGCATTTGGTGAGTGTGTGCAAGACTGGGTTTGGCTAGAAAAGATAAGGAAGGAAAGTAGGCAGGTTTGTTGGTGTCGTCCACCGATGCCCACTGCCTCCTGGTAGGGGCTGGCCAGGCCCCACCTAGAACAGTAGCCAGGAGTCTGGGCAAGCACCTCTCACTTCACACCAGGTGGGCAGCTGCCACCCTGCTCCACCGCCAGCCCTGCTGCACACTCAGGGTGACTTGCTGCACAGAAACTTTGAAAAGCACAACACGCTATAGCAATTTTCTCTTCCTGCTTCTTTTCATAAAGAAGCAGAAAATTCAGATCCATCTTTTTTGTTGTTGTTGTGTTCACAGAAAAGAACAAAAATATACTAAGAAAGAAGCCAGCAGCCAGACAACACACACCCAGTTTCCAGTGAAAAGTCACACAAATCCCAGTGCCCATAAATAAACCGACAGCCACAGCAGGAACTCAGAAGAGGCACAGTCCGGGCAGTAGTGGCCCCTCTGTACCCACACATCAGGCAGTAAGGCCAGGGTCAAGTGAGGTGGGGGCTGGGGGTCCACACTGAGCCCCAAGTTCCCCAGAAGGCTTGAGTAATGTGTGCTGAAGCCATAAACCAGAATGTGTGTAAGACCCGCTGAGCTCAGACTTGCAGCCCTCCTGCCTCAGCCTCACAGGGGACTGGATTCCAGAGTGTGCATCACTCTGTCCTCCTAGTCACACGTCCTTTAAAAGGCTGATGCACATGTCCTGATTTGCCTGGGCCTTGGCTACTTTTAAGTCCAACATCCTAAGGACCTCCTGAATTCCAGGAAGCAGGGGCCGTTGGTCCAGGTGGAGAGAAGGAGACAGGATAAGATAAGAAGGAAGTGACTGGGGGAGGCCAGGCAGCTGAACCAGGTCCACAGCTGTAGGAGGGGGTGGTAGAGGGGGGAGCCCCAGGACCCTCAGTGGGAAGAACGGAAGAGAAAAAGCTAGGAGTCCATGTGAAGTAATGGTCTCCATGATCTGACAAATTTCACATGTCACAGCCATCACGGCCACTGCCTGAGTAGGACATGGTGTCACAGCTGTGTTGGTGAGCTCTCCGGATGGAGCTTAGGACCAACGCAGCAATCAGAGAACAAAATGAACTTGCTACCGGCCTGGCCCATGGCTTCCTGTGATCCTGGAGCTGAAGAGGGTGCACAGGCCCATGAGGGTGGACGAATGAGGGGAGATTCTTCAGAATGAACAATTGTTTTTAATCTTGCTGCGTGGTCTTTTGAAAAGCGAGCAAGGGCATGTGGACAGCGAGGTCACCGGCCAAAGGTCTCCGCAGCTCAGTGGAAACAGCAGAAGAGCTGAGGCCACCAGGAAGCGAGAGTTGGAATTGAAACCCTGCCATGTCCGTCCCCAGGACTCAGGAGCCGGCAGCTGAGGGGAAGATGCGTTGAGTAAGCAAGCCAAGAGCCGGGAGCGGCCTGGAGCGAGGCTTCCCTTGCGTAGACATGACGCAAGCTGTGTGAGCCTGTCTCTGTCTGTGTTGCAACCACCTTCAAAGGGGCCCTGGGGGCTGATGGAGGGTGACAGGTGACAGGTAGCTGGAGGCCGCTCATGAGGGACTCGCACCCACGTCTCATGTTCAGCACCTGTTGCTGGTGCGTCCCCCCCAAACATACACCATCCTGATCCCCGTGAACCACGAGTGTGGCCTTACTTGGGAGACCCGTGTCTGCTTGGGCCGTTCAGATCTCTAGGTGTCATGGCCAGGGTTCAGGGGGCCCTGCCCTGTGTCTCACTGTTCTTTGTGGGACTCCTGATTGGCCCTGAGGCCTTTGCATGGGGTGGGCTCCAAACCCTGCTGTTTTTCACTTTTTGGTTTTGTGAGAATAAGTGTGCAGCGCACACAGGATTGGTGCCTACGTACCACACGTTTTTATACTTTCTGCTTCTGCTTCCCTTCCCTGCCTCCCTGCTCCATCTCTCCATGTCTTTCCCTTTTGCAAAAGCTCTAGCTTCCTGTCTCCTGTCATCTTTCATCTCATTCTTCGAATTACTCATACTGCTGGCCACGGTGGTGCATACATGTGGTACTGGCACTCTGGAAGCTGAGGCAGGAGGATCCCGGCGAGTTCAAAGCCAACCTGAGCTACACAGTAGCAGGGAGCAGGGCCCCACGGGGCTGTTTATCTGGCAGCTGTGCTTGAGAGGACATGAGGACTTGGGAAGCCACAGAAAGAATAGGTCCCCTTCCATGAAAAGGGAAGGGGCTAAGCACGGCACCCACTTGTCATCCTAGGACTCCAGAGGCCAGGGCAGGAAGGTTGCTGTGTGTTCAAGGCCAGCCTGAGACCCTGTGAGGGAAGATACTGTGCAAAGATTTCATGGGAACTCGACCTACTTGCCAACTCCACGGTTCTGCAGGGTGAAGGTAGGAGGCCTGGATGTCGGCTCCATCCTGGACAGTCACTGTCCCTCTGGGCCTCAAGGAGGTGACAAACTCCATTCCTCTGTGAACAAGCCCCCAACTCCTGCAGTGCCAGCACAGACCCCAGAGGTCAGCTCTGCTCTTCTGGGCAGGACACTGCCAGGGCTGTCACCATCCTGCAAAACCTTTGACAGCTGTGGCCATCACCTCCCCAGGGACCCTCTAACAGCACAGGTGACTCATTTCTCCTTCCCATCTTGGACGAGGTCCAGCGTCCCTCATGTGATTTCAAGGTAAACTGTCTTCCTTTTGGCCTTGGTTGTACTCCAGTGAGGGTACACTATTGGTGGTTCTTGGTTCCATCTTTTGCTTTGGGGGGACAGGGTCTTACTGGCCTTGAACTCACTCTGCAGCGCAGCCTGACCTCCCATTCACAGTGATCCTTCCACCTCGGCTTCCCCAGTGCCAGAGCACAGGCACACACTGCCATGCCTGGTGGATGTTGGAGTTTCTGAAGCTCCGTGCATGGGTGAGTAACATACAGAAGATTCCCAGGCTCCAGAGAGAAAGGTATGTCACCAAACGCTGGTTTTATGTGAGGAGAGCTGGGCCTGGAGGTTTATGAGCCCCTAGGAAAAGCCAATGAGCCTGGAAGTAACCACAGGGGCCCAGTTAGTAAGAAGCACATGACCGGATGGGGTGGACAGGCAGCAGTCCCAGTGACACCTGAGGCCGAGACAGGAGTGTCAAAAGTTCCCAGCCAGGCCTGGCAACCTAGTGACTTAGTGAAACCATACCACAAAATACAAACATGGAAAGGGCCGGGGGTTTGGCTCAGGGAAGAGCTCTCTCAGCAGGCCTGAGATGCCATCTCTGGTACCTCGAAAAGTAATTAAGAAGTGAAAAGTCAGTAAATCAACCCAGGAAACACAGAGCCATAGCACCAGGCAGCGCAGGAGCTGGAGCCACCTCCAGGGGAGCTGAGCCCACATCTCTGCCCTGCGTTGACCCAGCTGGGTACCCACCTAGGGAGGACAGGCACCCAGCAGAGGCAGAGGCTCCTGTGGCCAGAGACTTTGCACCTGAATCCACTTGGGTGCAGTCACCCTTCACGGAGCAAGCTGCTGACGTCATCTACCACGAGGCAGGAAGTGGTCAGCAAGGGCGCTTCTTGTTGTTTCTTCTTCTTTTCCTCCTGTTCCCCTCCCCCCTTCTTTCTTCTTTTTTTTTTTTTTTTCTGTATTAGGGTTTCAACCCACTGAGCTACGTCTTGCTACATCTTCTTATGTTACTGTTTAAAATTTTGAGACAGGGTCATTACATTATCTAGGTTGGGCTGAAATGTGGGATCCTCCTGCCTCAGCCTCCAGAGTGCTGGAATTATAGGTGCAACCCCATCGTAAGCCTGGTGGAGGGTGTGTTCTAAAGCCTTTGATTTTTGTCAGAAGAACGACTCTCAGATTTGTAGTGATTTTTAAAGGTTCTGTGTTTGGTACAAGGTGCAAATACTTAAAGATAGTTGAGAGAGATGTCAACTCCTGCCTCAGAGCTCCATTTGGGCCCCACTGTCACCCAGCAAAAGGAGGCCAAGCTGAGGAACTCAGACTCAACCCGAGGAACTCTATGGTGTCAGGCCAGGAGAGCCATGGCCAACATCACCCTCTGCAG
The DNA here is from genome assembly GCA_004027025.1 of Myocastor coypus. Taxonomy (NCBI): domain Eukaryota; kingdom Metazoa; phylum Chordata; class Mammalia; order Rodentia; family Myocastoridae; genus Myocastor; species Myocastor coypus. The sequence goes on along the minus strand of PVJA010048214.1, from coordinate 10,044 downwards.
AGTGGACCAAGGCAGTGGCAGAGGACGCTCGTCAGGGCAGTGGGGCATGGTGGGGCAGTACAAGTAGCAGTGGCTGTCCAGGGGTTTGTACTGTGGCCAGGTTCGTCTGGCAAGCAGCGGGCTTCTGGGAGGCCCAGAGGACAGGGCAGCAGGACTGTGAGCTGGGCTGCTCAGTGATCATCTTCAGCAGCTGGGCGTGGTACACAGGTCTGCAGTCCTAGTACTCAGGTGGCTGAGGCAGGAGGATCACAGTGAGTTCAAGGCCAGCCTGGGGTGCACAATGAAACCCTGTCTCAAGAAACAAAACAGTAGAGGCTGGGAGTGGTGGCGCACGCCTGTAATCCCAGCACTTGGGAGGCTGAGGCAGGAGGATCGTTGTGAGTTCGAGACCAGCCTGGGCTACAAAAGTGAGCTCAAGGCCAGCCTGAACTGCACAGTGAGACCCTGTCTCAAAAATTAAAAAAAAAAAGAAAAAGAAACAAAACAGTAATAAATAACACGCATGGAGGTAGGAGTGTTCTCACACACTTCCTAATGTAGCGCCTTGCCACGCGCCTACAACCTTCCCAGCAGCACCCCCATGCAGGTCCAGTCTGATTACTATCTCCTCTGGTACCACCTGCTGTGCCGGCCTGCCTCCGAGCTAATTACTGTCCCCACTTTTACAGACAGGGAAACCGAGGCACAGAGAGATCATGGTCCTGCCATGGTGGCCGACGCCCTGGCATCCCCACCACCTGCCTGTCAGAGCACCCCACCCCCACGCTCTTAACGCCACGGCGCTAGCAGGTTCCAGAAGGCACATCTGCCAGTCTGTAAGTCCAGGGCTGGGGGCCCATCTGTCACACCTCTGCGTCATTGCCAGTGCTCCCAGCCTCAGGGGCCCTTCCGTACCTGGCCTGGCTTTCGGAGAGGGGACAAAGGACTGGTGACTTGCCTACTCCCTGTTCTGGCCAGGACCATGCGGGCTTCGAGCGCCCTCTGCTGGACATTCATCCCTCGCTGTGTGCATGGCGGGGCGGGGCAGGAAAGGAACAGGTGAGTCTGGGGCATGGTGGTAGCTGGAGAGAGGCCCATGGAGAAGATGGCCCGAGTGCACCGCACCGTGAGAAGGTAGTAGCAGGGCAGAGAAGACTGAGGTGTTTTTTGTTTGCTGAGACAGGGTCTCCCTATGTAGTTCAGGCTGGCCTTGAGCTCATTTGTAGTACCACAGGCTGGTCTCAAACTCTCCACAATCCTGTGTGCTGGGAATATAGGTATGTGCCACTGTGCCTGACTCTGAGACTTGAGTTTTCTTTCTTTCATCTTTATATTTTTGGTGGTGGGAGGGCATCTTTTTGAGGCAGGGTCTCAGGCTGGTTTTGAGCTCACCTTGTAGCCCAGGCTGGCCTCAAACTCACAACAATCTTCCCACCTCAGCCTCTGGAGTGCTGGGATTACATGTGTGTTACGATGCCCAGTGTCTTTTGGGGTGTGTGTGTGTGTGAGAGAGAGAGAGAGAGAGAGAGAAAGAGAGAGAGAGAGAGAGAGAGACGGAGAGACGGAGAGACAAAGAGACAGAGAGAGAGAGAGAGAGACTCATCGGGTAGTGCAGGACTATCCTTGAACTTGTGGTGTTCCTCTTGCCTCAGCTCTGGAGTGCTGAGATCATAGGCATGCACCATGCCCTCCTGGCCTCCTGTCTCTTTTCCATGTCTGCACAGGCTAAGAAGTTTATTTAATCCTGGTCCTATCCCTTGGTAGTGCTGGGCCCTCCATGCCCTTTTTTTCGCCTGGGAAGTAGATGCTGGTGACAGTGTGTATCCCAGCAGGGTCCCATGAGGTAGAGGGACTGATACCTGCACATGGGAGCTTCTCGGAGCCTGGCACCCAGGGAATGCTGAGCAGTGAGGCTTTCGGTGTTCACCAGTGTGGAACTCGGCCCAGAGGGTGTCCCAGCGCCCTGACTGGAGCCGATGCTCCTGGGTGACTTGCTGTCCTGTAGAGAAGAGGCGTGTAGGGTGTGGCTGAGTCTCGGCCCTGGGCTGTAGGCTGCTGGCAGGTGTTCAGGAAGCAGGTGTGGCCTCCACACGCCCACCCAGGAGTCCACACCTCTGCCCTGACATGGATCATAGCAGGATTCAGAGTACTTTGGCCTCTTCTCCCTTGGGTGGGAGGTAGTCGCCCACTCAGACAAGGTCACCGGGCCTGAAATAAAGACGAGCTTTGTTCCATCCTGCCAGGCCCCACTCCCAGTGAAGTCACCCATCCCTCCCTCTCTCCCACGGGCCTGGGAAGGTCGTGTGCTGAGACCAGGAAGTGCCTGACCCTGTTGCTTCCAAGGCGCAAGCTGCCAGCCCTCTGATCTAGATGTGACAGGAGAAATGCAGGGCCTGCGGGGGGGAGGGGGGAAAGCAGAGGCCACCAAAGTCCTGCTCACTCTTAAGTCACTAGAGTACTTTCCAAGAGGATGGTAAATGTTGGGTCCCTGTGGGTTTCCAGTGACACCCCAGGTTGTTTCCTGTGCGGGGAGGCCTAGAGATTTTGCCTAAAGACAGGGTGCCCTGGTGGGTGGTAATGTGATGATCGAACTGGTGGCTGGGACCTGGGTTGACCCAGGGGTGCCCAGCACACTGGGTAATAGCTTTGGTCATGTCCCCCTCGGAGGCTCTGAGGCTGCTGTGATGCTGGGAAGGGGGATTAGAAGCTGGAGAGTAGCAAGGACAATGCAATTTGTCCCCAAGCCTGGTCTCCTTACTCCTTCTCCATTACAAACATATTGCTAGCTGGGACTTCATGGGCAGAGGACTCCTGCTGAGCTGTCCCAGCTTCGTGGCAGGAACCCGCCCCACCTCAGAACTGTGTGCAATTCCAGGAGCCAAGCATCTTGAGCTCTGACGCTGTGCCCTTCTCCAAGCTGCAATCTTCACCCAAAGGGGCCAACATTTCCTGGGTTCCCAAGTAGGGGGGTGGATCATGATATACTCAGGAAAGGAACACATGTTGTGGGGCCTCAGGTGTGAACCTGGAACCCAGCCTGGCTTGGTGGGCACGTTTGCCTGTGTGTGAAGCCACTGATGTGTTACCATGGGGTGCAGCAGAAACATCTGTGGGGCTCAAAGACCTCTGTAAATGATAGGACAGCAGACAGGAATGCGCCCAGAGGTCCTGGGTTCCAGCATGGGGTCCTGAACCACTCACGTCCCTGGCTGTGTCTTGTGATGAGGGGCTGGCATAGCTGACATACACAGTCATTTAGTCACTCAACAAATATTTATTGAACACCTCCTGGGAGTCACTCTAGGCCCTGGGAACTGGACAGGGCAAGACAAAGTCCATGGGCTTCCAGGGTGCATGGGAGCAGGTGGGTGGTGATGAGAGATAAAAAGCAAAATAAACACAGATGAGAAGGGGGGACAATAAAGGGCATCTCTCCACTTCCAATGATGGCTTCACTGATGCCCTGCTGCTTCCGAACATCAGTTTTCTTTCTTTCCTACCAGGAACTGTGGTACAGCTCTGTAGGCCAGTTCTTCTATGGAGTTTGCTATGGTCCCTCATGATGTCAGGTGTCACCTGTGGCTCCACCGTGGCTGGAGTGGCTTCACAGGGCCTCAGACACACACACATCTGAGCCTTGGCGTGGTGGTCAGCTGGACCCTCTGTCCCTGTGGCTTCTCGTGATCTCGGCGGTCCAGGCCGGGGCTTCCTTGCATAGTGACTGCAGGGTCCCAGGGGCCACACATTGCTGCAAAGCTGTCAGGGGCTCAGGCCCTGGAATGAACACAGTGCAGCCCCTGCCATGCCCTCCTGCCACATTCAAGGCACAAACCAGGCTGCACCAGGAAATGGGAAAGTGAACTCCTGTGCCCCACAGCCATGGCTTTCAATCAACTAGGGTGACGACAGGTGAACCAGGAGACAGGAGGAAGCAGAAGTCACCAATCAAGATCATGCACATACTAGCTGGGCATGACAGTGCTAAGACTGAAAACATCAGGGTTTTTTATTTGTATTTTAAAGACAGGATCCCTTTTGTAGCCCAGTCTGGCCTTAAACTCACGAAGATGCTCTTCCTCAGCTTCCTCAGGGCCCGGGGTTGAGAGGCATGCACTACCACAAGTTTAAAAAGATTTTAAAACTAGATAACTTTCCAGCATCCATGAAAAAATCAGAAGATAAGGCAGTCCTGAGACCACCCTCCCTTGGGGCTCTGGACCAGCTGAGTATCCTGCTCTGGTGTCAACACCAGGCTGCTGTCCTTCCTCTTGGGAACTCTCTGGCTTGTGCTGTCTGATGGCTAAGCAAAGAGCAGAGTGAGATCCTTCTCCCTGGTACCCAGGCCACTGCAAGCTGAGAAGGCGAGGGCCAGGGAGAGTCTGGGTGGGGTCTGTCCTTGCTGTGTACCTGCAGGTCCCACCCGGTGCCATCAGCTTGGCCCTTGTGACACGAGGCTAGCAAGGAGGGGCAGAAGCTACTGAGAAAGGCAGCTGAGATACTGTGCCCCAAGGACGAGGAGCTGGGAGCCAGGATGAGGTGGTGGGCAAGCTCCACTCATGCCAGTGGCCTGGGGTCACCAAAGCAAAGCCGAGCAGTGGACTAGAGCCATTAGTGGTGGCTTGGAGGACACAGTGAGATGGCTCACCTTCCACTCTTTGATTATCCTAAGACAGGGTCTCATGAAGTTGCCCAGCTGGGCTTGAACTTGCCACCTTCTGCCTCAGCCTCTCAAGAGGCTGGGATTCCAGGTTTGCACCACTGTGCCCAGCTAGAGGTGGGTCTCATAAAGGCTGTAGGGCTGTGAGCAGGGACAGCAGGGGGAGGACTGGGCTGGGACAGCTTGTACAGCCTGGATGGGGTCCCCGGCTGCCTCTGAGAAGCTGAGAGAGGAGGCCCAGGATGAGGTTGCAGGCTTGAGACAGGAGGTGTGAGCTGCTTGGAATCTGGGATGAGACCCAGCTGGCCTGACCCAACCCCACCCCACCAGGGGCAGAAGTCCTGTTCTCACTGTCCCAGTGGGGCAACAGGGCTGTCTTCCTGGTCCCTCTGGATGAGCCACCTGTGTGTTGGGGTGGCCCGTGGCTTCTAATAACACCATGCATTGCCTCAGACCCTGGTCAGCGGCCCAGCCCTGGGCTCCTGGGCTGGCAAGTGGCCCCCTTGCAGGCCCTAGGGAGACTCTGGCCCCTTACATTTTGGGGCTGTGCACTGATCCAGTCTTTGTTTTTCTCTGATCCTCTGTTATGTATGGTTTATGTCTAGTTGTCCCCCCAAAGCCTCATGTAGTCATGGGGCAGGGACTTCTATAGATTGAGACTTGACTCATGAGTCACTGGGATTATGTGTTTTAGTACTGATCTAGAGTTTGAGACTTGATCTATGATCCCGGGGATTGTGTGTTTTAAGTACTTCTGGGATTATAGGTGTAGCCTAAGGCGGACAGACTGAGGCGGAGAGCCTGAATGTAATATAAAGAGAGACAGTCTTAATTTGTGCCTCTCTCCTTCTGTTTGGTCGCCTGCTTCTGTCACATTGTTGCTGTCCTACCACCATGAACTGGATGCTCTCTGCCCTGTCCCACTCAGCCTTGGGCCAGCCGAATATGGACTGAAACCTCCAGTAACTATGAGCTAAATAAACCTTTCCTTCCTTCATTTTGAGTGTCGGGTATTTGTCCCAGCAATGAGTAAAAAGTAAGACATCCTCCTACTTTACTTTTGTAGGGACCCCCTGGGTGACACTGAACCCACCCAGAAAACCCCCAGGATGATCTACCATCTCAAAAGCCTTCATTTGGTCAAGCGTGGTAGAGCAAACCTGTAATCCCAGGCTGAGGTAGGAGGATTGCAAGTTCAAGCCTAGCCTGGGCAACTTAGCAAGACTATCTCCAAAAAACAATGCCAAGTAACAAGCTCACTGTTTCTGGGACGAGAATGTGGACAGTGTTCAGGCTGGGGACATCATTTTGTGTACCACAGGGTTAGGTGGCTGTAAAGACTACTATTTTCCTATTGGAGGCAATGGAAGGACATTGCCTATAGCCCCCCAGCCTGAAGTCAGCAAGAAGCCTCCTCTGCCTAGCACAGGGGACATTGGGCAGGGAGGATGGCAGGGGCCAGGGCTTCCTCCATGACTTCTCCTCCCCTGGATAAGAAGCCTTGTGAGGGAAGAGACTGAGGAGGGCTCGCAGCCAGGGATGAGGACACAGCCAGGCCAGGCACATGCCAAGTCCTGGGACTCCAGGCTGCTGGCAGGGTGCTGGGCACAGGAGGGTTGGTGTCCCATGACTTACGCGTGTCCTGAGCCCTGGTCTCTAGCATCCCCGTGAGTTCCCCTATGCCCACCATCACCTTATGGTGGGGGCAGGTGGGAAAAAGGACAAAGCCTTCGCCAGGCCTGAAGGACACCGCACCCTCTGCTCCTAGATGTTCCTCCGGCCCCCTACAGGTAACCCAGCAGTGAGTGCCACACGTCCCATACCATGGGCACCCCAAGAGGTATCCTCAGCCCTCTGCCTTACACTGTCTGGTGGACCTGCCTTTGACAGTTTTCTATACTACTGAGTTTTATAGGGTCACCCTTCGTCTTGGTACCAAAAGGAACCTTGGGGGCACTGATTCTCCATAAAGGGAATTTGACAACCTACAACTGGACCTCCAGCATGGGCTCTTGCGCGGCTGATGTGAGCATCCCTCCTCAAAGGAGGGCACACACCAACTGTAGAGGCCTTTTACTTGAGGTCAACTTATCACCCAGTTGAATTAAACTAGCGTCACGCTGAGTATGGGAGCCCACCTAGGTATTGTCGCCAGCAGCATAAAGACAGAACAGAGGGCTGGCAAGATAGCTCAGTGGACTAGGTGCCTGCTTAGGCAAGCACAGGGCCAGGGGTTTGATGCCTGGCACTACATGACACACTGGCTCCCACTGCTGGGCATGCTGAGCTACCCATTGAGAGTGGGTGTGGTAGCACAGGCCTGTAATTCCAGCACTGAGGAGGCTGAAAAGATGAGGATCACTACAAGTGGGAGCTGCATGGTCATCCTGAGCATCACTTCCTGGCTCTGCAGGAGATGGTGCACTGCTCAGCCTCATGGAGAAGCTTGTTGAGTCTGCTTTCCTGATGAGCACTTGGCTTTCCTCATCGTTGGAGGAGCTTGGGAACTCACTATTGCTGAGGACGGCTGTGGTACCTTTTGGGGCACTCTGGTGCTTACCTTGAGCGTTGCTTCCTGGCTCTAGTGTAGATCCCTCAGCCTGCTGGCATAGATCCTTCATCCCGCTGGCATAGACTTCCTAGCTACTACCATTGACCTTTGGGCCTTTCCAGCACAGATCCGGGAAGCAGGTCTGCATGAGACTCTGTTGTGGGCTCTTGGCTTCCAACTGGATTTAAGGCATCGTATGAACTCTTAAGATTTCACTTGGACTCATACGGGTATTAGGATCTAGGCCTTCAGCTGGATTCTTTAGTGCTTAGTGTGTGGACAGATTCATTGCACTTGTTGTATATAATTCCTCGGTGATTCATTATAAAATAATACTATAAAATGTATCCTGTATTATACTGTTCCCCTTGCAAAAACCCCAAACCATGATATAGCAACCATCTTTGAGGTTGCTTTCTTGGACAGGTGGGGGAGACCGAGGTGACATGGCACACAAGGACTTCCAGAACAGCCAGTCCAGAAGCTGACACAGGGCTGTCCAAGTCCCAGCACAAAACATCAACAGGATTTTCAAGAACTGAATCCTGCCGTATCCATACCTCTGACCCAGCAGGAACCACTCTTACAAACCAGAAATAACCAGTATGCCTTCCCCCGTCAAATTCATTTATTAGGTTAAACAGCTTAAAGACAATCCATTTTGTTCAGTACCCTTCTAGAAAATATTTCAAGTTTTAAATGAACTTCCAATGCAGAAAACAAAATTACTAGTACCATACACAATTTCAGATCAAAATACAACACTGTTTCTGTTTTCTTACAGTTATAAAATCCAGTCAATACAAACTATGTAAAAAAGATAAAACACTTTCACTAATCCTTGGTACCAAAGAACCGCACAGTGACGATGCGTCTGGTCCCCAGGGCACGGGCCAGGCCCCACAGTGACCCCGTGACACACCAAGCTTAGAAACAAAGTGCGTGCTGCTTAATGTAAGAAAGTTAACACATCCTTCTGCATCAGTGTTACTTGTAAACCACAAAGCAACTTCATACAAAAGGTTACGAATTCAAATTACTTTTAACTTCGCTAAGTTTCATATCAGCGAAAGAACAGAAAATTACCTCCAAAATAAACCCATAAATGTGGACCACAGAACATGACACAAGAGACATTCCAACAAAATCAAGTCAGCACAATTTTTGTTACTAGCCTACTGGACTGGGGGAGTACAATTTCTCAAGTTGCAATCTTGAAATATTGTGAACTTTCTGTATAACATGCTTAATTTATGTATGTTCATTGCAAATGACTTTTTCAACAGGAGGACTGTTTAAAAAGATAACACATAAGACACCATCACCTGAATACATATGAAAGCAGACCTCGCAACTTGGAACTTCACTAGATAATAAAAGTGGCAAGACTTAAATACCGATACACGAAACAGGTTTGTGTTTCACAGGATGGACTTGAGGATGGTATGTTTGGAACTGGAACTTATAAGGTGTCTATGACATTTTCCTTATGGTAGTAAATGCATCGAAAATGACAAATCAAGTGGGTGCTAAAAATCCAGTCCCATGGATGAGTGACATCACACACTAACTGACCTCTATGACACCGGCAGGCACAGTGGGAACGGGGCTGGCTGTCCTGCAGGACCAGGACCCGCTGCGCATCGGGGAGCATCCAACTGAATTTACAGTCCTGGCTTAAGGAGTCTCCCTGGTCAACTGTTCTTGTAGCAGAAGAACCACGCAGCTGACAAAAGCCATGCCCAGCTCCACATGCACAGTGCACTATGGGAGGACCGCATTTGCTGAGGGGCACAAAATGCCCTCCTCACAGATGGCACAACATCAGGACGAGATCTGGTGCAGCTCTCAGGAACTGGCTAGCCCCAGGCTGGCTGGTGCAAACCACAGAACTGTCTACAATGGCACTTGCCATGAAGCTGAAGTTGTCGCATTTTCATGATTGTCACAGTACACCAGGGAGGGACACAGTACCACCGAGTGCCCTACGCTGTCAGCAGTGAGTGTGAGGGGAGGAACCAGGCAAAGGCTGGGTTACAGATGAGTTCAAAAGGACAAGAACTCCATGGCGGAAAGGCTGACCATTTGGGTGAGTAAGTTCTGCTGGAGAAAACAGCCTGTGTGTTTCTCAACTCAAGGCCGCTGCAGACACTGCCCAGATGGAAAACTACTTACCCCGGCCCCTAATTTCCACGGAAAACTTAAGGACAATGTAATGCACTTACAATGTAAGCCATGTAATGACATGGCTTACTGATTTCCTAAATCGGCTAATGTGCTTTCCCCCATGTACCAGATCCAACATCTTTTTAAAGCATCAGAGTCAAGATCAATGCACTATGCTAGTTTAACAATAAAAAAAATTCTAGAATTTCATTTGAAGCAAAAATTTCTTCTGACAAAAATATGAGAAGGTGGTCTCTCTCCCATTATAAATAAGAAAGCTGATTTTAAATTCTCCCAATTTGAAGCATAGGATGTGTTTTGATCAAAGCTCAAGGAGAGAAGGTAACAACAGTCCTCCTACTCTATTGAACGTGCCCCAGGACTCAGCGCTGAGACCCCGACAGGCTGCCCAGGCTTCCTGCAGGGCGCAGGGCAGCACTTGTCTACTTGAGTTCTAAGGGTGCTGAGGTAGAGGGTGTGGCCTGGGCCTGGCCTGCTAGCAGGGAGGGGAGGTGGCTGCCCTAGGCCATAGCTGCACAGGGCCACCCCTGGGAGAGAGGGCATTCTCAGGCCCAAGGCTGTACCCAGCAAGCGCCTGGGGCCCAGGTGCCAGGACCAACAACTCCACTAGTCCGGGCAGGCCAATGTTCTAGACACTATGCAGGCTGCCTAACCAGAAGAGGGATTTCTG
>PVJA010048213.1:0-14316 GCA_004027025.1 Myocastor coypus | reverse complement strand
GCCTCTACTATTTAAAAAAAAAAAAAAAAAAAGCATAGAGCAATTTGAGTCTGCACTTGGGTCTGGGTGCAGTTTAGGAGGCAACTTTCTTTGGAGATGCAGGCTCACTCTTGCTATTTGCAGGCATTTCACTTGTATTAAAGGACAATGAGGGAGCCATTCTGTAGCTAATTTAACACCTGTGTGCATTTGCAGGGTTTGCAGAAGGGAGCTGTGGAGCCTAATGACTCTGGTAGCTGTTACAGGAAATTTATGATCTTCCTCCTTCGGTGTTGCATGGATTCATAAAGAGGCTATGTGCAAAAGTTTCCAACTCTTTGGGAGAAACATGTTTTTAATGAATAGTGTTGAAATTGTTATAAAAAGAACAAAAAGGAGGTGCATAACAGTGCTCGAAATTGCTTTCCCCAGTCTGTGTGGCTTTTAAACCTTCATTCCACCATTGGAAAAATGAATTCAGTTGATTGTTCTGACTCATATTATCTTCAATGAAGTGCAAATGTAAGAAGACTCTCCACACAGGTGTGGTATGACCTGAATAATTAGATGTTAGATCAGATCTGAATGATCCGGATAATCAATGGCAACTCTGGAAAAGGGATCTCTGTGGGAGAAGCAGGAGACAGGTCCCATGGGTGGCCTTGAGACATGGGCTGAAGAGGCACCAGGGAAAATGGGTAATTCTTGCGCGAACCTCCACAGGAAGCAGGGATAAATATGCTGGGATTGCAGTCGTGGTATTATGAGACATACTGGAAGCAATGGAGGAGAGACCACTGTAGGTAGCTGAACAGGGTATGCCTTGGGAACTTTGAAACAAATAATAGCTCTAAAAATCAAGGGCGACCAGGAGGCTGGAATGTGGCAATAGCCACTCCAGTGTGGCCTTGGGGGATTGAGTGTGGAACAGAGGGAGAGCAAGCTTCAGAGGGCTGCAAAAATTTTTTCTTGCTTTTTGGTCACCAAACTTTGTTGTATCTGTGAAAGAAAAACCACCCTGCTCATTCTTGTACATTTCTCATAAGTGAAAGAAATGGAGAGAATCCTGGCTGTGTAAATGGACAGTAAGAGCAGGTGCCAGGGGCAGTACAGAAGCTGGGAGACGCAGCCCTGTTGCCCAGCCCCCACAGCCTCGTGGTCTTGCTGCCTGTCCTTTCTTTCACCACCTCTATCTTGTATCTTGCTCATGCTCTCTGTTCTCTCTGGTGACAGGATAAACAGTGGTTGGTGACTCACTGTGATTTCCTAAGAGTACATTTTTATAGTCTCCCAAATGTAAGAGAATTAAACCATTTATATAATAAGCCACAAATGTGTATCTTCAGACATTACTAAAAATGTTTAACTTCCCACTGCTTTTTTTTAAATTAATCATGCCAAATATGATGACTTTTAAATCAATGAGCTTTTGAGGTATTTATCTGTCCCATATTCAAGAGTCTACTAATTTTTGCTGGGCCACAACTCACAATATTATGACGGTAAGTGCAGTCAGTATAAAGGTCCTTTCCTTCCAGGAGCTTACAGTCTAGACAAAGGGAGGGTGAAAGTAATGAAGAGCACAGTGAAGAGAGAGAAGCTCCAGTCCAGCGTGGGCTGGTGGGAGGGCAGCTGCAGCAGGTGGAGTGTGTCCAAGGAACTCTTCAAGGAAACTGACAGCAGCGTTGACTTTCACGTCGGGTGATGTGAAGGTTGTGAAGAGACTGGGGAAAGAAGTTGGAGGAAGTAAAAGTATGAATAAACACCAAAAGATTTAAAGTGGCATGCTGTGTTTGAAGAGCCATCAATCCGGTGGTCTGACGTGAACGTGGGGCCATGTAGAAAAGAAGAGGAATGAGGAGTGATGGGTCTGAGGAGACTCGCACCCCAGGCCCATCGTGAACTTGGTTTTTGCCTCTGAAGAAATAGGCTCATGAAATGTGCGAAGGTGACATGGCCCAAATGGTGTTTTAGCAAGAATATTCCACAGCTCCGAGAGAGCCCCACGAGAGTATCCCTTCTTTCCTCCAATGTAAGTAAAGTTCATACTGTGAATTGCATAAAATATGGACATTTTTTTCTTGCATTGTAGAGACTTATGGTTGGATATAGGTGCCCCTGAAGCTAAACATATGTGCACATTTGCTTTTGAAAACCAGTAAACTAGAGAGCTACTATTTCCTATAGGAACTTCTACCAGAAACCAAAAAAAGTAGTACCTTGTGCCCAAAATCTCAGAGGAATGGATGGTAGTAATTGTAAGACAGGGAAATCTGGCCACCCAAGAAAAGATAACTTGTCCTTAAAATGCTGCCTTAGCAGCCCCTAAAGCCATAAGCAGAGTGATTGACAGAGTAACCTTCATGCACACCCCAGCTTCCTTTGCCCCCTAGATCAGACACATAAATCTTCCCTCCCTAATAAAGACGTTGAAGGCAGAAAGTTATAATAGTACCCTCCATATCTTTAAGTTAGATGTGCCAAGACATTGGAAGACATCCATCTTCCCTGTCCTGGCCAGTCTCTGGTGTGTCCCCGCGGGGCTGTGGCATGTGTTTTCCTTGAAATTTTCAATAAAAGATAAGAAAATAATTTCTTGAATCATCAGCTATCCCTGCTGAACTCCAGCTAGGTTGACTGGTGGAGACAATTATGCCAAGCATTTGCTCAGGGTAGGTGGATATCGTTATTGCAGCATTTGCCCCTTTCCTGACAAATTGCGTTATTCCTCTGCTCTGCGGACCATTACAAGGTCCAGAGGGAGCCAGGTGGCAATGAGCAGGGGTGGATCTCACATTTGTCAGCCCAGAGGCAGAGCCCGGCTGAGCCTTCAACTACCTTTGATTCCTTGTGCAGGGTACGAGCTGTGGGCTGCACTGGGGTGGGACACACATTTGAAGGCGGTCATCTGCCTCTGAGCAGAAGGACCTGTCTCCAGTGTTCAGAGTGAAAGTGATGCCCCAGATCCACTCAATAATTGCCCTGATTTCTGCCTGAGGCTTGGCTTTTTTGTAGCTAAACCTTGCTTCTCCTGTAACACTCTTCCCTCATTACTAACAAAGTGACTCTTTCATTCTGCTCTGGGTGGTGGCAGCATCATTCAGTGTTCTGGCTTCCTTTGTGACATCTGCTCCTCCCTCTTCTCTCCACTCCTACAGACACCGAAAATAATGGGTGATTTTAGTTAATGCGGAAGTGTCTGTTTCATTGTAAAAAGAAGGAGAAGAAGAATTAGAAAAAAAAAAAAAAATCAGTACCTTTAATGAATGCAAGAAAGTGTGAAAAGGCAGGTAGCTCCTTGGACAGATTCTGTTGTTCTTTTCTTTCATATTATCAGCACTTTGACATAATATCAGATGCCATGCTTTAGGAATGATATAGGACAATAACTGGGGATTGAGATGGTTTTTGGAATTTGCAAATGCAGTTCACCAGCAATTGCTGAAAGTGGAATGCACAACTATATATGGTATATACCCTTGATTTCCTTTAAAGAGAATGTTTTCATCTGAAGTTGAGCATTTTGACACTTGAAAATCATCCTCACTTCCTCGAGTTGTTTGAGTCCAACAGGTTTGAGTGTTACACAGCTAATCACTAATAGAATGGAAGGAGACTTGTATGTGAATAAAAGGCTATATACACCTTTCTTTGTCATTTGTTTTTTAAAGATAATCAGAGAGCAGAAATGTTGGGGACTGGGGTTATAGCTCAGCAGTTTAAGCACCTGCCTGGCAAGTGCGAGGTTATGAGTTCAATAGCTAGTACTGCATTAAAAAAAAAATGTTACTTTACTTTTATGTATCTATGTTTTCATTATTGGATGAAGATAATAATATCTTTTATTTAGCCTCTTAGCGATTGCCTGAGATTGAGCTACTGTGACAGATAGGAAACCTCTTGCAGTGTATTTAGAACTATGTAATGATGACATGTTAATGGTGGCTTAAAAAAAAGAAAAAGAATTCTAACAATCTAGAATGAAATTGAAGTCTTAAACGAAAGCTAATTTGTCACCTGCCCCACTTCACCTCATCCTGGGGTCAGGGTCCTGAGAAACTATACTGGTAACAGCAACCTAAATTGGTGTACCATTCCCTAAACAGTAGGCTCCAAAGTGTGAGAGACTTTGGATCTGCAGCTCTCTAATCCTCAAGCAGTTTGTGTGTGGTCTGTAGACCTCTGGAATGTTCATAGGAAATCATCCTTTTCTTGTGTTTCAAGACCCAGATCTCTCTCTCTCTCTCTCTCTCTCTCTCTCTCTCTCTCTCTCTCTCTATCTCTGTGTCTTTCTCTTTCTTCTCTGCTACTTTGTATGCAATACAATCTCAGAAAGATATTTGTGCAGAATTTTTTTTGTGTGTTAGAAATATCTCAGTCCCCTAATTATTGTAGATGCTTCTTCTTACCAGACAGTTCAGTGTTCAATTCACATAAAGAATTATTAACTTTGCTGTTTTGTTTTTATTTTTGTATTTTTTTTTTTTTCGGGACAAGGGTTTGAACTCATGACCTTGCACTTGCCAGGCAGGCACTTGTGCCACAGAGCTATCTCCTCAGCCCCTGCTGTTTTATTTTTATATCTGATAACAAATACTTTGCTATTGAGACAGCCAAGATTTCCATTAGATATTTAACATACACAAAATTAGCAGTTCAAAGAAGATTCTGTAGTTCACCACATGGTTAATATCTTTAGTTGAAAGTGACTTGCTCCAAAGGAAAAAGCACTAATTAACAATGCATTCATGCGATAAAGGACAGAACAGGAAGGAAAGGATTGGTGTCTTATAGATGTAGAATTTAGAATTTTTCCAGTCATCCCAAAGTATGTTCATTCTACTGCAGCTTAAAAACAGACTTGGAACTGTTTAAAACACCTAACAGACTAGAAAATGACTATTTTATAACAGTGATATATTTTTGCTACCCTATGTATTTAGTGCTATAAAAATCTCATATGAGGTCTTTACAAAAATTGTTTTGTAATTTGTTTTAATATAAATACATTTAACCACATGTTAACAATGTATAATTTAATTTACAGATTAATTAAATGTGTAATACATTTATTTAATATAAAATATGACATTTTAAAAAGTTAAATGATTCTTTGTGTACTACTCCAGCTCCTGAGCAATTCAGCTTTGACTATATTTATTCCTTCTGCTTTTGACCTATTAATTTTTTTGTTTTGTTTTGTTTCTTTGTGGGACTGGAATTTGAACTTACGATCTTGCACTTGCCAGGCAGGCAGCAGGCATTTGTGCCATGGAGCTATCTCCCCAGGCTCCTGTACCTATTAATTTTTAAATGATAAAATATTTTTTAAATGATAAAATATCTTTTTCAGAAATTCTTAACACTTTTAGTCTTCTGTGATTGACTCTGAACTATCACAGATTACAGTTTAGCTCTGTAATAACCTCCTCTTTCATCCCACACCTCCCGCACCTCCCCCTCCTGTTTCCCCCATAGGAGAGGAGTTTCTGATTCAACTAGGAATATGTGTAAATACTATGCAAGAGTAAATCATCATAGGATTTTTTAAAACTTCCTTGTACAACTTTTTGGTTCTATTTAAATTAATAATCTGCTACACTGCACCTCTTTCTTCTCCAGATATTCCCACAAAATTCTAAATCACCCTAGAAGAGCCACACTCACTGTGTGATCCAGTGTCTCTGGAGCCCTCTGCCCTCTGTTCCAGCTCCAGCTGTATTGCTCTCCCTCCTGGTGTGTTGAACAGGGGAGATGTCACCTCTCCACCACTGTCCTGGAAATAAATCCCCTGTCACTCATGGGCCCTCTCTCAATCTCTCCTGACCCTTGTGCACTTCCCTTTCCAGTGTTGATGGGGCACTGGAGTGTTTTCCTCAGAATGAATGAATGTGGAAAGAAAAATTCTAGCGTCCTCATGTATCAGAAAACAACTTTATCCCCTTCAACTAGTCTTTGATACCATTCTGTGTACAAAATTCCAGAAAAAACTTCATTATCTAAAACCTTAGCTCTTAATAATTTAATACCTTGTTTCCATATTTAGTCTTTCTGAGAACTCTTCATCTACTATTGTTTGTTCTAGCATTCTCTTTGTTCCAGTGTGTTTGTGTCTTTTTCCTTACTACAGTTAGGGCTTTTAGAAATAAGATATTATCATTTGTATGAAAGCGAATTACTCCTCTTTCATAAACACTATGGAATGTGCTGCTTTAATATCATTTCTGATAAACTCGCCTTCTGTGATCTCTGAAATCACTGATGATCATTGAAATATGATTTCAAAGGCAAAAATGTCTGCATTTTGAATATGCAGATTTTAAACAATGAGGTCATTGAACATATGGTTTAAGTGAGTTTTTGAAAAATATATAAATTACTTTTAACATTTTCAAGTCTAGACATTAATTTTATTTTAATTATCCAGAACTTATAGCATAGCATACTTTATTTCTCACTGTTTGACTTGATTTATAAATTATGCTGAGAAATTTATACACAAGTGGGAGACAAGGAAATGCTTAATAAGTAGTGTGGCTTAAGGGAATAATAGGGAAGAAATTCAGGGGTTATGACCTAGTTTTTGTTACAAAACCTATATTTTTCACATTATGATAAATTTGGACTGTGAATCAAATCTGCCCTAGTTGCAACACATACAAGCCCCAAACTAGAGTTGTCAGGTTTCATTTTGAAGAAATGAGACCAGGGCTGGCCCTAATGGAATCAAACAGTAACTTTTGAGATGGTGTCAGGATCTTAGAAAATGCTGCCACAATGTCTGTGGATCATAGCACTGTCTCCAAGAAGCCTGTTATATAATATCCAGCACATTAGCTGGTGAGAAGGGAATCTGGTGCCAGTAAAGTCATCTGAGGCACGGGAGACATAGCCTAAGAACTAGGGAAGATGAGAACAGGCCTAGGAAAATCAATCAATCAATCTGTTCTTTCTTTCTTTCTTTCTTTCTTTCTTTCTTTCTTTCTTTCTTTCTTTCTTTCTTTCTCTCTCTCTCTCTCTCTCTCTCTCTCTCTCTCTCTCTCTCTCCTTCCTTCCTTCCCTCCTCCTTCCTTCCTTCCTCCTTCCTTTCTCCCTTTCTTGTTTAGGGGCAAAGTTAAAAAGTTAAAATATTTTCTGGACACGATGGTTCATGCCTATAATCCTGTTGGGACACTGAGTCAGGAAGATTGCTGTGAATTAAAGCCAAGCCTGTACTACATAGTAAGATCCTATCTCAAAAAACAAAGCAAAATATTGGATTGGCAGGAAATATGGGAGTCACAAATTAATCCAGTGTGCAAATGGAGTTGTTTCAATTGTTTTTTCTTCACTAGATGGAGGCAGAGTTTTCTTGCATCTTTGCTGGTACTGTCTAACCCACACTTGCTTATATTAGCTAATCTTCATTTTTAATAGATCCAGCCTTAGGCCCCAGCCCTTCAGCACCCAAATCACTTAAGTAAATGGCAAAACACTGCTTTGTGTTATGCTTTGGTGACCTTTCTATTAATAGCAGTTGATACTCATTTTAATCACTGCAATGATACACAGAGGACATACCATAAACATGAATTTATTTCAGTAAAGATCTGCATAAATATTAGTAGAGGTGATGCACGTGGGTACCACGATTATGAGCATGATGCATATGCAGCTGAGCTCAGGACAATGGGCACAGGGAGACAGGGCAGGAGCCTGGGCTTGGTTCTGTCCATGGCCTATGTATTATATGGGCAGGTCCTTGGATTCTTCATGCTTTTGTTTCCTCATTTCATAGGAGCAGTTGGACAAAATCTGTAACAAGTCCTATCTCTCTGTTAAATTTTGTGATTTTAAGGTAGGTTATGCAATACCTTGGTTTGTTGAAGCTGAGGAGGGAAACATTATTAAGCTGTTGAGGATAACTATCTGAAACCCTACTGAGGGACACAGGGTAGATCGAAGAACAGACTCACGCTGTGTCCTAGTTACTGTCTTATTGCTGCAGCAAAATACCTGACATTAACAAATGAAAGGCGGGAAAGTTGATTTTAGCTCACACTTGGAGGCAGTTTCAGTCCAAAGTCAACTGGTTCAAAAGCAAGACAGCATAACAGATTGTGTAGCAGAAGAGAAAGAGCTCAGGGCATGGCAGTAAAGAGGCAGCATTCCTTCTTTCCTTCTTTATTCCACCCAGGCTACAAGCCTATTGGTAGGTGCCAGCTACACCTGGGGTGGGTCTTCTCATGTCAGTAAGTTCATTGCCCACACCTGGAACTGTGAAAACCAGTCATTGGACTAATTCAGCACCATGCAAATGATCCAGTCACCTCCTGTAAGCTCCACCTGCGCTCATGAGGCTTTGGGGCACATCTAAATAGAAGCTATAATTTTTAGTTTTATAGAGTTTTAGAGCTAATAGTATCCATATATATCATCAAAACTAGCCCCCCATTGATACTACTTCAATAAATGAGAAAATTAAGGAGCCCAGAAAACTTATCTAGTCTATTATCAGACAACTGAGCTACTGAGATTCTTAACTTAGAACCCAGATGCTCCATTTGGGTCCTCTGAATCCTGTGTTGTTATACTCTCATGGCAGGATTTTCCAGATGTCATTATGTAGGTGATTTTGTTTTTGTTTTTGTTTTGTAGACACAATCTCTCTGAATTGCTGGAGCTAAGCTCCAGGTTGTCATCCTCCCAGAGTGCTGAGATTACAGATATGTCAGCAAAATTAGCTTCAGTATTTTTTTTTTTTTTAAGAAGTGAGGGTTATACCAAATGGATTCTAATATATCCAACACCTTCAGAAATAAAACAAGATTTAACCCAGTGCTCTTTGAACGATCACTTAGCTAGCTTCATCTTCACTGGAAGCTGATAAAAATAACTCATACTTTTTTTTTTTTTTTTTTCTAGCATACTTTCTTTTGTCCAAAAACTTTTCTATTTTTCTTTGGTTATTCGATTGCACTGAAATATGGAGCACAGCCAGACCCCTCTCTGAGAACATTATGAACAGTAGCAGACAGCATAAATCAGTTTAGAACTATACAGTTTGCATTATTAATTTCTGCTTTTTTCATTGGTGAAATGAAAGTGATTCTTAAAGAAAAATGGAGGAGAGTGTTTGTATACTTTTTTGTTTTTTCCTTTCAGTCCTTTAGAGACTATTGACTCTTCATCAATTTAATTATTGTGTTATAGATGTCTAATGTACTTGCCACACAGGAGGCTAAGTAGTTTCCTTCCCCCAAGGTAGTTTTCTGTTGCTGGAAAGTGATCCATCTGTGAGCCATGCTGGCCTCTTTGGAAGCATCCTCCTATTGATTACTCCAATAAAGATAATTCAGAGAAACAGCATACTAGTTTTTCTTCTTTCATTATGACCTAAAGCAAGTCCTTGAAGCAAGGGATTGAAAAAGACCCACATAGCATATCAGAAAAGTGGGGTGGGTGTCCTGTCATTGAGATTTGTTAAACTGGGAGGACATGGGACATGGAACAGAAGAGATATGCTGGGACTGTAAATATGGAAAATACCTATTTATTTTATTTCCATATGTTAATATGTTAAAAACAAATTACAGTAGCTCCCAGAGGCAAACACGATTTTGAAGGTAGAAGAACTAAAATAGAAATATTAGCAAGTATTTATTAAACATGGTTGATCTCAGCATCTAGAAGTTCAGAGGCTTTCTGCTGTCAGATTAAATGGCTCTTTCTTCACCCTGAGGTGGTCCCAAGGTAGAGCGTGGCCCAAGCCCCAGCCAGGTTCCAGGTCGTGTGACTAGGGCAAGACTATGCTGTGCTCAGCTTTGCTCTTCCAAGGGTTTTTTCCTCAGGTTATCTCCTCAAATCTTCCACCAGACACTTCCCACCCACCTGCTTGGTTTCTGGCTTTGGAAAGATCATTAACAGTGACAATATTATTTCAAGGTGTTAAAAAGTTCTATCTGATGCTCCCAACCAGACCAAATATTTTTTCTCTGTTTTTATTGTAATTTGTCCATACTTATGCCTGTGTTCCACTGAGTACTAATTGATTCATGTGTCTAATTCTTTCTTCCCACAAGATTGTGTTGTGTTTCACTCACTCTGGAACACAGAAGTAATTTACACTCATGAAATTTAAGGGATATATTAAACAGCTTATAATGTATATTAGATTATTAGTATCTAATACCGGAAAAAGCAAATCACTAAAATTTAGCATCATTAAGACCACAGGAGAAATATCTCAATGAGATTTTAGATTAGTTCTTCTATTAGGGAAAAACAAACAAACAAACAAAGAACAGCTCAAACTCTTTAGACTAAGTAATCCAAAAGAAATTGCTTTCAATAAACCAGAGTTTTAACAAGTTTTTTAAAACTTCAGTGAAAATATTCTAGCAAAGTAGCCCGAGCTAACATGGAGAGAGGGGGAGCACAGAGCATAGCAGAGAGGCGGGTAGTGAAAAATTTGTCATTGCCTATTTGTGAAATGGTAGAGGGTTGATATGGACAGAATTATTGTTGTGCATGTGAAATCTGTCCTGACAAACAGCACTTGGATGCAGTGTGTTTTCAGGCCATCTGAGATCATCTGTTTATTTTTCTCTACTGTTTGTATGATCAGAAACAGAGGGAACCACTGTGATGTACTTTCCTTCTTCTCAAGGCTAAGAGACACTAAGAAATACACAAATGGGGAGCGATTAGCCAATTATACAAAATAAGGCCCTATTATACAACATGCAAGCTGTATGCCTGAGCCCAGATGAAAGCTAGTGCTTCCTTTCCATGCCCAGCCAGAGCTCATGCCCATGCATCAGTGCTGCTAGTGTGCCAGCGAAGCAGGTCCAGGCTGCAGAGAGGAGCTGGAGATGTGTGGCTGACGGGTGTTCTGTGCAGCACAGGGGCCGTGCAGTGTCAGAGCCAGCCAAGTGGAACAGACAGGACATTGTGATGTTGCTGAGCAGCACTGATTGGAAGGCATTCTGAAAAGAGATTATAAGGAGGTAGAGGAGATTTGAGGGAAGGTGCTGGGTTAGAACACTGCATTTCATAAAACCTCAAATGGTAATTCTTTAGAAACTGCTTAAGGGAAAACAAATGACTAAAAACTTCAGTACGTGGCATTGTATGCAACAGGAAAAATGACATTTCTCCATTCTGTCCACTAATAACCAGTGTTCAAGCTAGGACCACCTTAAACAAGGAACTCTGACATATTTCAACTCTCAAACCTCTGGAACTTTCTATTATAAATCAGTATTTCAGGTATGCAGTGGGATGAAATACTCTCCCGACTCCAGGAGGACCTGTCTAAGCACTTAGTGTGTAGGGATCTCCTCAGCTGCACCTCTATTAGTCCCTCCAGCATTCCTTGCGCACTTCAATCCAACAGGGACCATGCCACAGTCTCTGTGTGAACTGAATGAGGGCTGGAACGAAAACATCATGAAATGAAATATCATATTAGGGCTTAGATCTAAAATGTGCCCCTCATGAGCCACCCTCTCAGCTGTCCTGTGTACACTGGTGACTGAGCATGGGAGCCACACACACCAGTGAGCCCATCCGCAGAGAAGTCCACAAGAAAGTGCTGCTGGGAGGTCGGCTCTGGCTGGAGGTGGTCCCTGGAGGCTCAGCCTGCAGGCTGTGTCATCCGCAGCTGTGCCCTGGTCTCTCCACTTCTGGCTTCCATGGGTTCTGTGGCTTGAGCAGCCCACCTCTGCCTGCCCATTCACTGTGCTGAATGTGCTCAGGGCCAGGGACTGTGCAGGGACTGCACCCTCTGACACTGTAAGCCAAAATAAACCCTCTCCTCCTCTTCACAGTGGCAGTTATGGAGTGTGGGTCTCAGTGACGAGAGTGGATGAACACAAATAGCACAGAACATACATGTGAGCACTAGGCGTTGCTGTGCAGTCTGCATGATCTTATTGTAATTATGTTTTGCTCAACAATGCTGACACTTCCTACAGGTGCACTCTAACTTAGCCAAGCTGTTGTACATATGAAGGTGCCCTCTGATCAACAAACTAAGCCAAGAGTGATGGCACACACCTGTAATCCTAGCACTTGGGAGGCTGAGGCAAAAATAAATAAATAAATAAAATAAAAAAAAAATAAAGAACTAAAGAAAGGAAAGAAAAGAAAACCTAAATCCCTCAGATGAGAATTTCATTGAAAAGAAAAAAATCCATCTAATATTGTACTTCAGAAAAGACCCATATTCTTCTTTTAGTGAGGAAAAAAAAATCTTTGCAAATAAAAAAATAAAACCCAGTTGTTAAAAAACAGAAAATAGAATATGAAATAAGAATGAAGCCACTTCCCAGCAGTTTGACTTTAGATGTTATTTATTTGGCAGTTGTAACAATTTCCTGCTGCTATCTAACAATTACCACATAATTAGTAGCTTAAGGCAGTACCTGTTTGTTAACAATTTCTGTGGGTTATGAGTCTAGGAAGGGCTCACCTGGGGTATCTGCTCAGAGGTTCACCAGGCTGCAAAGCAAGTGTACATCAGAGGTACCTTCCCATTGGAGGCCTGCGTGGAAGAAGAGATGATCCACTTTTAGGACACCTCTTGTTGCTGCTAAATTCATTTCCCCATAGCCTTTGGACTAAGAATTATGTTTCTGTTGGTCCTTGGTAAGGTCAATTCTCAGCTCCACAGGTTACCCATAGCCCCTTGCTGCTTTCCCCTCAGGCATGGCAGGTTACTTTTTCAAAGCCAATAAACATAGTATCTTCAAAGATAGGTCAATAAATATAACCTAATCAGAGGAGGCATTCTGTCACCTTTTATATCTTCTGTTTGTTCAAAACAAGACACAGTTGCTCTTGGAGAGGTGACCTAGTAACTCATTGAGATCCACTCAGGATATGTCCACTTTAGTAGTGTCCTGCACTGTGTTCCACACACATGCATAAGAGCTTGACTGTGTTTACCATACCAATTTAGAAACCAACTCCAGTAATTGAGAAGTTTAAAATGTGTTAAGAAAAGCATATATGAACACAGGCAGGCTCCAAAGTCACTTGGGGAAAAGGGCCCTTGTGACTGTGAAGCATAAAACCAATAATGTTCATATTATAAATGAACAAAAATCCTACTCCTCTTCATGAGTAGTTTTTAATAAGTACTGAGGGGGAAAGAAAAAGCAAGGTTAAGGAAAACCACTTAACTACTATGAAAGAGAAGAAGAGCTCGAGATGTGGTCAGGGCACGCTTCCTTAAAGAAACATCATTTGGCCACCATACGGAATGCCTGAGCATTATTCAGAAGGAAGAAAAAAGAATTGTAGACAGTGAAAACACAGAAGCATTGCAGTACATGGAACTACACCATCCACCGAGGGCTCACCGTGGGGAGGCAGATGAGGAGAGGGAGGAGCCTAGACCTTGGTGAGGACTGTGCTGTTACTCCAAGGTATGGGCATGAGTTGAGGGTTCTTCAGCCAGGAATGGGGCTGACCCACTTTGAAACACATGAAAGGAAAAACAAATTTCATTAAGAAAAAAAGTCCTCATTAACTTGAAAGGATTCCTGCCTGTAGTATGTGATGTGATGTTTTGCTCTGGTGTTGTTGACAAGATTTCCCAGGTAGTCTCTAGGGAAGGCCCTCCTTAAATTAAGGTAATTGGTACTCAATCATGTCTCAGTTAACATTTTTAGAATGCTGCTTTTGGCATGATAATTCCCTGTCATTTTTTTTCTTACAGTGATTGCACTTTTTTTAGGAACATAAACATTACTGGCAGCAGACTTCTGTTCTTATTTGTTGTCTTCATTTTGTCTGAGATCTTACGAGAGACCTCTGATATAAATAGCATGCTTAAATTGATCTTATTTGGAAAGATTTTAGTAGAGAAATAAAGAGCCTACATTGTGCTTCTTTCATTATTATTCAAGGAATTTGTGGAATAAACTAATGTTTGAAAGTTGATTTTTAAGTAATAAATAATATTCTTTATGTTATTTTTTAATCTAATTAGTTCTAAGACAATCTTTCTCTCTGAAGGTCCTCTACAGGAACTTCATTTCCACATAGAATTTACTGTTGGCAGAAAAAGGAAATATTGCTGAAGTTTCTTGCTACCAATTAAATAGCCAAAACTATCCTACTGAGAGAGCACAGACTAAACTTTGTCTCATTAAGACAAAGTCAAGGCGTCTATTTACTTGTGGTTAAAAATCAATGCTCGTTTCTCTTCTAGAAATACATGATTTACAACAACAGAAATGGGATGCATCCTCATCGTTTCGTTAAAAAGCAGTAGTTAAGATGCAAGTTTTTTTATTGTTTAAATTTAAAACAGGTTATATTACATACTTTCATCATCAGATCAGTTTA